>JAJHUR010119442.1:0-15503 GCA_027495735.1 Lutjanus campechanus
CAAAAACAACAACACACACACACACACACACACACACACACACACACACACACACACACACACACACACACACAGCAAGAGGATCTCTCCCTACTGTGAGTGCATTTAAATAAAATGTCAAACATGTGATTTTTTTACCCCACAGAGCAACACACACGGTACCATATCCTTCTTGCCTTTCCTGTAAATTGTCTCATCTGCTCTCAACCACATTTAATTCAATTTCACAAATTGCCGGCAGTAATGACATAAGCAAACAGCACCGTCAGGCCATCACAGTATGAGATTCTTTTCATTTGTTCTCGACTCACATGGACTTTGAAATTGACTAATGAAGTTATTAAAAGAACACGACAGTGATAATTTGTCTCTCTAATGAAGTAACAGTTATCTTAATTGTATTGTGCTGCATCCTTAAGAAAAAACAGCACAGAAAATCTGTGTCAACACCTCTGAGTCATGCTACGCTGACTCACGCTCCGACCTGTTGAGAGTCGATGTGCAGAAATCAGTGACAGATACACCACTGAAGACCATTTGATTCACATGCTCATGATTTCATTTGTTTTTCACTCAAAGACCTGAAGAGTAACAGACTATTCTGATTCCACCGTCACGACACAAATCTCTGGAATAATAAGAACAAACATCCAAAACTGTTTGCATTTTTGTGAATATAAGAAAATATATAAAAGATCGGAATCGCCTGCTCTGGTATTGGTGTTTACCTTATTTGCAGCAAATACACTGTGAACTGAATTACATGCAACTTGGAGGGAAAAATAATTTATCTGCAAAATATAAAAATATTCAATGTCTATATATTTAAAGGGAAAATTCAACACTTTTCATGTGGCTGTCCAGTCAGTGTTGATGGTAAATGACAGTCAACTGAAGCAGTAAAGTCCTTAGCATGTGCTATACCGACCAAGAAAATTTCTCCTGCTACAAAATTTGTAGTTCTTCTTAGTTCTTCTTTGCGTCCAGTGATGTTACAGGATGCAAAGAAGAACTGCAGGAGTAGCCAGAGGGCATGCTAGATGCTTATTTCTGTCACATAATGCTATGTCATGGTCAACAAAGTAATAGCTATAAGCTAGGGTGGTGGGAGTCAGAAGTTTGCCTGCAGTGCATCCTGGTACAAGTAGGCACTGCTGCACGGCTCCCTGAGCAAGAAAACTCAACTCAACTCTTAGTCATTTTAGCAGCTCTGAGGAATTTATTGTGTCAACTGACTACATTTACCATCAACACTGATGGTTCACTCATTTTTATGGCAACTAAAAAGTACTTTTAGGCAGATGGTATTCTATATTTAGTAACAAATCAACAATAAAGCCTTTTTAAAAGGGTCACAAATGTATAGATTTTATCAAAGGTTTCTGAAAAATGAGCAAAGAGTGTGTTTACGGAGGCAAGCTGGTGTATGTACGATAGACTCTACAGTTCAGTGCCTATGTTTGTCATAATGAAGGAACATGTCACCCAGGGCAGTGGTGTGGCTCACTGATGTGATTTTAATAGTTTTTGGACAACAACAGAGCTCTGTGGAACAAGCTTTATCAGACTTTTGCTAATGACACAAATCCTGGCCTCCACTTTGTCCAAGAACATAATCATAGAATAAACATTGCCAGTGAACATTATCTAGCCTGCAGTGACCTTTCTTCCAAAACGTATTAGGCAAAACCATTTAGTAGTGTAGAAATGTAACTTCCAGAGCACAGAGATGCCATGAAATAACCTGAAACACAGGCAACAGGTCTCATTTTCATCCTTTAAAAGGGAAGGTGACAGGAAAATTGTCTGTAATGTTCAGAGAGTCGTTAAACAACTCCAAAAAAGTTCATCCCTCAGTATGGAAGACAAGCACCCTGCCTAAATATCAGAAAATAGACTGATGTCACATTTTGTATTTTAAATTATCTGATTCTTTTAAATTAAAACATTTTAATTCACTATGATGTTAAAGATACTTTATGAAAAAAGTAAACATTAGTTCCACTACCCATTATTTTTTGTCTACTGTATTATTACCTTCATAAATAAAACTTGAATGAGCAGAGAAAATGTCCTGCTGATGAATAAATTGAATAAATCTCTTGTTAAACCCACCAGGAGATCATCAAACTGCAGGAGTCATTAATGCCAATACAAAACTACTTACACTGTCAATCTAGTCAGACACTAATAAACATTATTATATGGAATATAATTATTTAGATTAGTGTTCATTTCAAGTAATTATGTCTCACAATCACATTTCATCTTTTAGTTGAAGTTATGATCAGAACTACTCTGTCAGTAGCCAGAGATTAGAAGAATGGGGGGAAAGTTTTGTTGCTCACCATCCAATTTTGCTAAATCCATCATGTTTCTATTGAGGTTTTTTTTTAATAGTGCCGATGATGTTAATCCATGCAGTCAGCCAAATCCATGCATGAATGTATTTATCTCTCAAGCATCAGATTTAACTTAGAATCATTTTCTTTCTTAAACAGGGCAAATGATTGTTATCAACAGTCAGAGGGTTAAAGTACAACACTAAACTGTCAGTTTAGTCTCCTTCAACTGCCCCTTGTTAAAATAAATCTTCCTGTATACAGTTAAGTTGACAAGCTGCTTCTGGGTTTACGTTGAGGGCAAGACTGTGGCCTAATTTGTGCTTCACATGAGAGAGAGAAACCGCTAATTTAACCACCCACTACACCACCCCTTGTTAAAGCAGAATAAATCTCAGACTCAGTGTGTAGGACTTGCCAGTCTGCATTCAAATTGACTTACTGAGCCCCAGTGGTGTGCGCCTGAACGGACAGAAATGGGGGAAACGTGACGATGATGTGGTATCCATCTCAACCAGGGAATCTAACCACACACCACTAAAAGTAAGCATGAGACACTACTCCTTACTTACTCTTCACCCTAATGTTGTGCTGAAAATGAAGTAATTGTTGAGCATTTGTGCAACACTTATTTGCTCTATTTCCAAGAGTGACATGAGAAGAATTATATTAATCTAATTTCCCTATATTGAATATGGTGCTAGAAGTGGCATGGGATGTACACGGCCCAGGACAGGATAACTGCAGCAGGTGATTAAAACCATCTAGAACATCATTTGTATCCATTATCCTGGCATCATTCCCGACCCGTCAAATACTGTTGTTACCGCCCCATGATGACTCATTCAGACTTGCAGGTAACCTGTTAGCAGCCTTTCCACGACATATAATGAGAGAGAAGGACATGTCTGGAGGAGGGTGGGGTTGATGGATGGGTCAAACAAACACAGGACTTTCACCCAAGAGACCGAAGTTCATGTCCCACGTGAAACCAAAATGTTATGAGATGCTTCAAGGTACATAAAATGCATCACGAGTCACTGCTGTGGTGTATCATGACATATGAAATGTAGTTACTGTAAGCCCAAAAATGATCTTATCGTAAACCTACTCAAGCAGTTTTGTTACTTAAACCTGCCCAAACTGTGACTGTTTCACAGTGTTAATCACATGTTTAAAAGACTTAATGGCGGCAGAAGGATACTAAGAGATGATAACCAACCCAGCCACAGCCTGTTCACTCTGCTGCCGTCTGGTGAGAGATACACAAGTATCCACTGCTGTACCACCAGCAGCTTCTTTCCGCTGTGAGACTCATGAATTCATCCTCAGCACTCTACCACGCTAAAATAGGTTTTCAAATGTTTATTTCTATGACTTTTGCATCAACTCATCATATATCATCAGCTAACAGGAACTACAACTTAAAGGGCCAGTGTGAAGGATTTGGTGGCGTCTAGCAGTGAGTTTGTATGTGGCAAACACCTTGTCTTTCTCTCTCCTTCCAAGTGTGTAGGAAAAACTACAGTGGCTGCAAAACTCATAGAAACCACAGATATTTAGAGGCAGTGTTTGGTTTGTCCATTCTGGGCTACTGTAGAAACATGGCAATGCAAAATGGATGACTCCGTGGAAGAGGACCTGAGCCCTCACTGAATATAAACTAATTTCTAAGGTAATGAAAATATAATCCATAAACCGTACAAACCATACAATGTTTATTAAATCCGATTTCTAACGTATTCTGCCAAAAATTTTACAACCCTGTCTTGTTAAATAAAGCAATTTCACATAAGAGGGAGAGCTGCTGTGCTGAACATCAGCAACATCGTTAAAAGGCACATTCAGGATAATTAACATTTTGCTTTTAGCATCTAACAGGCATCTGGCGAGTGCCCCAGACAAATATATTTTAATAAATTCATATAAATGTGTGACTACTGTGGACAGCCCCAACAAAAACTCTACTGGAATAGTGTGAAGAATTTCTCCACAGGTTCTCTAAAGTCACTGTGGAGGAAGAGGGACCAAAGCAATACAGATCTTTGCTAAACGAAACAGTTCTGTATACGTTGTTTTCCTCAAAATCTCTCATAATCAGGCTAAACTCATCACGGGAGACCAGCCCATTATGTTTTTAATCACTGCAGGGAGCTGCAGGTAGAGGGAGTAAAGTGCCTGAGAGGGTTTAATTGTCACTAAATCAATTTTTCTCATTTGATTCCTTTCATCACAGAAATGTAAGCTGTGAGCAGCACTTTGCCAATCTAGCCGTAATTACAGGTTAAAAAAAAGAGTCATTGGCTGTGCCTTGTGGATTCAAAGAAACTAAATTACCTATAATCACTGTGAAAAACACAGTTGTAGGTGTTGGCTTTTACACAACACATTTTTCCCAGATTGTCTGACAAGTTTTCTGCAAATCTGTACATAAATCAGGAAAAAATGCAGCCTACCTGAAAGGTAACTTACATAAGAGCTCTCTGGTGAGAAGAGAGGCAGGACTTCCGCTACTTTACGTCTGATGTCATGATGGAGCATCACTGATGGACAATTTCATGTTGAAAATGCTCCTGCATCCATTTTTCATGTGTATCAGTGTTGTAAAGAGACATCCTGAGGCAAATATAGCAAAGCAGCTGTCTATCATCTTCACAGGCATCACGCTGCAGCCTTAACTGGACAGCAACTCCCCCAGAAAAACATCCCCATCCAACCGGGCATGAATGACACCCGTAACACGAGCATATGTTCTTTCAACGCTAGGTCCAAAATATCTGCAGCTGTCATTTTGATATGAAGACCGGATGAATCAGACTGGCTGTTAGGAAACTGAATTAAAGAGAGATTATTCAAGTGAAGAACTCACTGTGCTGTATCACACACACACGCACACACAGAGCACAGAGCAAGCATTTATTGTACTTAAATCCAGTCCCTACAGGTTTACATAATGTGTATGCAAATTCAACATCGATTTGACTGAGCCAGAAAAATCCATATTATCCATATTATTCACTGAGAGCCATTGGTGGTGGTAAAATTAGACTTTGCTAAAAGAAAACACACACTTGCCATGTTGACTTTATGTACATGGTTAAAGTAGGGTCTTCTGCTACACTAACAGATGTCATTTTGTTGCCTCAACTTAACCACACATGATATAAACCCCAGTCTCAGGTGGCCAACTTATGACCTCAAACACAGGGGGAAAAAATGGTGTTGGCAGTATATGAAAGTAAATACTAGAAGACAGGTTTTCTTGGTGACAGGTGAGTGTTTTATACCATAGACAGGTAGATGGATCAAACAGGTATTGCTGCATGTTGTGTTTACTAGAAATCTTGTATAATTAGTAACTACTGACCTTCTTCCAAATAATGCTTTGGTGTTTTAGATTTTCTTCTGTAGAAGTCTCTACTATTTGTTTGAGGACCTCCAGTGATTTATTTTAAAATCATCAAAATTCGAACTAATAAATATTAATGAAAAAGGAGGGGGGGTGGGGTGGACAAAATGGACACTGTAGTCATGTTTGGAAGAAGTTTATTAGCTACTCTTTTGTTTCATGTTGAGAATTTTTTTTCCCCCTGTTGAAAATAAGTTTAAAAACTATGGTCACAATCACAGTCACAGAAAGGACAGTCAGAATTGGATCAAAAATTTAAACTTTTCACCAAATATAAATGCATACAATGTAGACGGATTGTTTCAGGAATGTTTTAATTCACATGATGGGTAGTGAATGAAGTCCTTTACTGATATTGAAAATCTTTGAGGATGCTGGTATTGTAATGTTTTTTAAAAGATAACCAGCCCTACTGGTGCTAGGTGGGCGGCTCTTGTCCCTCTGCGTCTGAAACAAAGTGAAAACTTTCTGCTGCTGCAGGTGGAAGTCCTCGTTCTGTCAGAGCGATCCTTTTTTCAGGAGCCTCCACAACCTCCATGGCCTCTAGCTCACAGTTCTCTGCCTGGATCCTCAAAGCTGTTTCTTTTTCCAGCATCTGAGTGAGCTCTGCAGTATTGCCAATAAAAGCTTCATGCTTCTTTTCTTCCTTCCACAGCTTGTCAGCGAGCGTCTGGCTTTCAGCTGACAGCTTCTCTGTGAGGGTTCGGGCCCCCTCCAGTCTTTGGAAAAGTGCCTCCCCGATTTCCTCTGCCTCGGCCACACAAAAGTCCTCCTCAGTCTCAAAGTCCTTGAGGTTTTCTGCCTCTGCCTGGTCCCTCAGGTGCTGTTCAAGATTCAAGGGTAACTTTATTGTCCAGCCAGGTAGGAAATTTAACTTGGGCTTATCATTCTTATCGCAGCATAAAAAACAACATGCATACATATATAAATATACATACAACATTCTAAACACACCAGAGGGACATTCAAGAGCAAACATATCAGCACTCATAAAACAAACAACAAAGAGTACAATTACAATTTTCTAAATTAAATATTGTTGTGCTGCAGAGATATCAAACTCTACAGACTGTGGACAAAAACATCAGTACAGATATCTGCAAAAATCACACAGTCACCTCAATATGTCCTTCAATGGGTAATTGCAAAGTGCATCACAATTGTGACATCAGTCAAAAACAATTACTCAGTCCCATTTGCCACTATTTAAAAAGTTTTATTGACACGTGGATAAATTACTTTTTAATCCATTTAACTTGCTACGAGGGACCCTGCACCCTCTGCCAGAGAGCAATAGCTGGAACACAGATTGAAGAAGAGGGGAAAGGTCAGTGATTACTCTATTGGCTTGCTCTACATGCTTGCTTGTGGCCCGCTCATAAATAGACTGCAAGGACGCGTGCTGTCTGACCCCTATAATTTCCCATGCAGTCTGCATCAGCTGGACCGCTCTGGACTTCAGCTGAGCAGAAAGATTACTGAACCAAGCTGAGATGCTGTGTTTCATGACTCTCTCAAAGACTGCCCGATAAAAAAAACTAGCATAAATTATTGTATTCTAAGTTAACGTAGAAAATGCAGTCTTTGTTGTAATCTGCTGCAGTGACTATACACGTGTGTTTCAGATTAGAAAACCTGTGAAATTCATTAAAGCTAGTATTATCTGAAAATTTGATGATGTAGTAAAATTTTAACACTAACCTGTTGTACACAATCGGTTAAAAACAAATGGTACCATCTATTGCATATGAAGTAGAATTGTATAAGTGTCACAGTCTGCATTCTGCTCCTCTGCTCTCAGTCCACCTGCCAGCCACTCCCACCTGATCACCCCACTCCACTCACCTGTTGTCACAGCTGCTGCTCATCAGCCAATCAACTCAGCATATAACCCTCTGCAGTTTGAGTGAGTCTGCCCATGCAAGACTTTTCAGCGTTCATCTCCGGACTGATTTCCTGTTGCCGACTCTGCCTGCCTCTGACCTTCTGTCCTCGACCACGAGTTCTGTCTCAGCATCCTGGTTTTCTGCTTTCCTGTGGCTGCTCTGCGTTTCCACCTGCGTTTCCTGGCTGCGGCTCAGCGACTGTCAGCGAGACGCTGCACCTGTTCCTGTGTGAGCGTCCTTTTTTCCCTACGTGTCAGCTCATTGATCCCTCACCTGGCCTCGACTTACCTCCTGCTCGTCCCCTGTTGGCTCGTCTGCCCTGTCTGACTACTTACCTGGTTCTGACTCTTCTGCCTGGTCCCGACCTTCCTTCTGCTCATCTGCCTCGTCTGACTGCTCGTCTGGTTCCAGATCCACTGCCTTTTCAACCTTGTCTCCTGCCTGCTCCTTCCTGGGCTCATGACACCCCTCATGGTAAACTGACTTCTGTTTTCTGGAGTGTGTGTTGCAGCTCCAGGATCTCATGATGAAGTTGATCCTGTTTGTTTTTCTCAGATTTGAGCTCAGTTTACAGTAGTCGGCTCTCAGCTGAACACTCATTTGAGATCCTCTGTGATCTCCACAGCCTCCAGTTTTTTGGTCTCAGCCTGGACCCCCAGGAATTTCTCTTTCTGGAGTTCTTTATTGAGATCCTCTACTTCCTGCTTGGCCTCACTGAGCTCAGTAATGAGCATCTGCCTTTCGGCTGCACGTTTCCTTCTTTCCTCCTTGAGCTGTTGAAGAAGTTCCTCCACTGTGGAGTGGCAGGCCACCTCCTCTCTGCTCAGCATGTGGGTGTTCATGGCTTCAGCTTTCTGCATCTTCTTCTTCAGTTCCTCAATTTTCAGGAGCATGGCCTCCTGGTCCTTCCTCTCAGCTGAGATCAGAGCTGTGTAGTGCTGTTTCAGCTGCTGGTTCTCCAGGTGAAGGGCCTTGGGTCACATCTCTTGCCCCCGTCCAAACGCTGTCTCTCCTCTGTTTCTGCTTGCAGTTCACATGCATTAGTTCCGTGTTGATTGTGGAGTCGCTGTGGCTGCTTCAACAAACAGTATGTTGGTGTTTAAGTTTGCTGTCTGCTATAGTGTAAAACTTTCTAAAGGTTTAAGTGACTCCTGTAATCACCCAGTGACCTCATACAAACACACAATCAAGCAGAGACACCGACTCAATAATCAGCACTTAAGCCACCGCCCGCGGGGGGCTTAATCCACACACACACACAGACACACACACACACACGCAGAGTGATGAGCCACTGCTTGACCTCTGCCAGAGCTACACTGCTGACAGTGTGAATCTGGTGCTCTGATGGAAGAGACATGAAAGAGAGAGAGAAACATGAGGCCAGTTTCAACTAGTTTCTGACCCAGTGGATCACATTACCAGCTGGTTTTCCAAATGTTGTGAAGTGCAGCTGTTCAGTTACTCATATTTTCTTATATCTTCTCTTTCTTAAATAACTGACAATAATATATGACCCTGAATAATATGGATAAACACTACCATTATCATTATTATTTTAAATTATTATTATTTGCAGTAGTAGTCGTAGTAGTAGTAGCATTGGATAGACAGCATCCTATAAGACATATGTTGTATGTGTATAAATCTAGGTTGTTTTATTCAGATACCATCACATTTATTGTAAACAAAACAAATTGAAAATAATCACATGCTTAAACTGAGCCATAACTCAATATATAATGAGAATTCAATCCCAGATCAAATCTTTCCCGGGACATAACAGTCAGGCAACAGTGTTATCTCAAAGTTTTTCCCAATTAATAACTGTTGCATGACATGTTTTGATGAAATAATTTATATTTTAAAATTTGATCTGAATTCTTTTTCATTAAGTTTCTCTCTCTTAACACTTTTCTTGACTGACACATTTCAACAACCAAAAAATGCCATTGAAATGCACTATTAGCTTCCTCTTCTCTTAGTCTTCTCTTCCTATTCCCAGCTCATTTGATGAGAATTGCTTTCCTCCCAGGTGCTGGCTGATGGCAGGTTTCAGCTGGACACAAACACTGTGACGCCCACACACTGCCCCTCTGGTCTTTTTCTAATTGTAATATTTGCAAACCTCATTTGCATGATTGGTCTTTGGCCACAGAATATGAGGAATACACACTGTGTGTGCATGTATGTGTACTCATACAAAGATCTTTGTGAAAAACAATTTGGGTTTTTAGACCTTGGAGACCTTGGGAGTGGACACTTTCGGACAGCTGTTTGAGGGTTCAGACTTGATTTAAGATTTTAGGTTAGGACTGGGTTTGGGTTAGGGTTGATGACTGTAGTGGTCTGGGTTAGGCATTTAGTTGTGTTGTGATGGTTAAGGTTGTAGCATAAGGGGCAGGGGAACACATTACATCAGTGAGGGTACGCTGAACGTTCAAGGTGTCTTGTCAAGAGAAGTCTCTTTTATAATGGTGGTCTATGGAAGAAAATGCTTTTTGGGCCGGTGGGGAAATTCTCGCTGCAATATAGCAAGTAGCCACTGGGTAAAATTGGCAGCAAGGCTGAGCTGCAATATCTTGTCTAGTCTATTATAAGTCTATGATCTGATCAGCCACCAGGATTTTACTGTGAAAAAATATGACAGAATCTTGATGACATATGGATGACATAAAGGCAGAAGTAGCCAGTCAAATACCAAATTATGGACCATTCGCGAGAAAATTGGTGTGATCGGAGACTGAGTTGTCAGTGGGTTTGCTGCTTGTAAAAAGTGATGAAAAGTATCAGTTCTGGGTGGGTACAGATTTGACTTGGAGATAATTTTGGGCAAGTTCTGGTACTCTGGTGGTGCAGGTTTGCAAAACTATACTTGTGCAGGACTCTGGGGACACACAGAAATACAAGTGTGTGTGTGTGTGTGTGTGTGTGTGTGTGTGTGTGTGTGTGTGTGTGTGTGTGTGTGTGTGTGTGTGCATGTGCGTGTGCGTGCGTGTGTGTGTGTCTGGCTGTTACAGGAGCTTGACACTCAGCTGATCAACTTTATTCATATCAGAGATCATGTACTGTAATGATGCAATATCTTAAAGGTCTAAGTATTCTGTCTGTCTGCCTCTCCCTCTTCTGTCTCTCTCTCTCTCTCACACACACACACACACACACACACAAACACACACAAACCCTCAGCTTTAAATAATTCACACTGGGACACTCAATGCACCAGCGGAAAACAGAAACATGAACTACACTTACACTTTCTGTGTGTGTGGAGGTGTGTGTGTGTGTGCAGTACACATCGATAAGACACTTAAGGACAGCAGTCTGCTCTTAGACTGTGCGTTCGTATACGCACAAAATCCATTTTCCATACTGTTTGTAAAAACAAATGTGCAATGCAAACATATGCACATCAGGCAAACTTCAAACCAGGTGAATGCATGTTATTTTAGCACCAACAGCGGATGATATGTTGGGGTGGGGATGAAAAAAAAGAGTGAGAGTAACTAATTATGTTTAATTATGTTTAATCTACACAACCACCTAAGATACATTTATATATATATATTGATTTACATTACCATGCGTGTGGAAACTTTGCTTGTGCAAAGAACGACATGTATGCAAATGTTAAGAAAATGGTGCACATACATGTATCTGCCTTTGTGTATACACAGAGTTTTGGTCATGAATGTACACAGACTTTTATACATCTGACCTCAGCCTTTATTGGAGCATTTCTTTTATTTCCTGATCAAACTAATATCTTTTTTCACCTTCTTTTTAAAATATTTATAAAATGTCCTCACATCATTTTTATCCAACAAAGTCCAAAACATTCAGATGGAGTCTGGCAGTATGAGTATGAAATTGAGTTTTCCTCCCTCCATGGACTTGAGTCCATTACAACATAGTGACCTTTCTTTCTGACATTGGTATCGTGCACATTAGCATTATTGTAAAGTGTCTCCGCAGGCATATTATGGAGGTTGACACATATGAGATAGGGGATGGAAAGAGCTGACACTACACACACACACACACACACACAAGCCTTGACAATGAAAATGACATGAAGCATGAGTCATGTCTGTGTCAGAGTTTCATTGAAAAGTAGATGAAAAAGATATCGCCTGAATGGACCAGGAAATGAGCCAATCTCTGTCTCATGGACATGTTCACACACTTGACCCTGCAACACACACTCTACACACATATGTGACAAACTGGTTGCTATAAATTGATACCCATAAAGCCCGGCGCTGACTGAGGTTTGCTCTCTATATCCGTCTTTCACACACACACACACACACACACACCAACTTCTTTTCTCATTCAAGTTCAGAGGAAAATTTGTCCAATCATTTCATCCCTCTTGTCTCATTAGGCTCCTCAAATAGTTTTTAATATCCTTAAGCTTAGACAGTGAGCGCCCAGCAGTCACAGCTGTGACAGGGATTAAAGGTAGCTGAATGCATACTGAAGGTATGTAGAAGTCATTATTACACAACTTCGCTTGTTAAACGCTCAATTCTGATTGGTCAGTTACAGCATTCTAAAGTCTTTTTTTTTCTATATAGCAGACCATTGCTAATAATAACAGATTATTGCTCTGGACACAGTTCTGATCACTCTGGAGGAGAAATAAGTTGCTGTGTAATTTGCAGGATGTACAGTGAGCAGGTCATTATTGTGATTCTGTATCACCCTGCCGGGGTTCATTTCACAATAATGTCCTGCTCGCTCTACATTATCTCTTAGTTATTGGATGACGCACCAGCATTTTGGCCAGACCCAGAATGCACCTGTTGGTGGTGAAATTAAAGTCTGTGTTTGGTTTGGGTCACTTGTCGTGTGTCGTGTGGTGCATTGAAACAGCCATTAATGAAGACACATGTCATTTTTAGTTTTGTTAAGGAATAAAATGCTAACAGCAAGTCTTAAATGTGTTGTGTTGTTGTACATTTTCATAGCTCACAAACTACTAATGAAGATCTGATGACAGAGGGTTTTGTAAGTAAGTCGTAAAGATTACAAAGGGCCTCTGAGGAAAATTTGTGATTTTAGACTAATTGACTAGAGCACTTAATGGGAGTGCCTCCTGGGCCCAAGTGCCGCTCATTGCACTTGCTGACAGACTGTGAACAGAAACAAACACAGTTAGCAATACAGAAAGTTACAGGACCAGGGTGACATGACCAGAAAATGGACAGAATGAAGAGTGACTTACATGTCAGTATCCCAGCTGGCAATTTTTTTGTTCTAAAAACACTCTGAGAATGTTACCTAGAATGTTCTCGGAATGTTTTCAGCAGGAAGTTTTCTTTAAGTTCTCAGAATGTTCTAGGATAACATTCTCTAAAAACATTCTAAAAATGTTTTGTGATAACCTCCTTAAAATGTTAAGTGACAACATCATGCCCCTAACATTCTTGAAAACGTTTTCATACAACATGTGAGAACATTTTGTGAAAAATGTGCTGTGATCTGAGGCCTTAATAACATCCGGAAAACATTTTCAAAATGTTGCTTTGAGAAGGTTCTTCCTTTGATATCACGTAACATAATGGGATTGATTATTTGAAATGATAAACATCTTTAAAATGTTCTTTGAACATTAGGTGAAAACATTATCAGAACTTGTAGGGAATGTTAGCCAACGGTGTGGGAACATTCCTTGCTTGCTGGGATGTTTTTTTGTTTTTTTTTTAAATCAAGAATGAGTATTTTAAAGAATACCTCGTGTGTATATGCTTGATTTGTTTCATGTTCATCTCTTCAGCCCTCATCTTTTTTGTTGTTGCATTGATTACACGTTTGCATGTCTGGCAAGGAGTTTGTGAACATGACAAGACAGGTGGAGGAAGTTGACATGAGATTAATTAAATATTTTTTATTTGTGATTGAGTGAATAAATAATATGTATAATGTATTAACAACATATTCATTGTAAAAAATTGTCACAACTTTTATTCCAGCTCATCTGGACAAAAGACTTCTTTTGGATGTATCTTTGCTCACTGGGGAAAGATTTAATTTCATTCAATCTTTCAACAAGGTCTTCAATGTGTTTAAAATATGAATCATTTTTCTTGTGAAGAGATGTTAGATGTTTGTTAAGATAGCAGCTGGTTTTAGAAATCAGTTGCTGGTTGCATGTGAGGTCCTGTTGTCCCTATACAGCGTGTGAAACTGTCCATCAGTTTCTGCAGCAACTCCCCTCAGTCATAGTCATACACATTTATTGTTTTATTGTCTATTTAAGCCATTTTCACTCTGAACTACACTGGCAACGTTGCTCTCTATGATGTTATGTACTTTAAGGAGCTGAATTGCATTTGACACTGTTGATAGATGGAGCAAAGAGAAACACAGAACTGAGGGAAGGTTGGAGGGGAATCCAATTTCTGAGGACACGGGACATTGCTTGTCTATATCTGTCTGTGTTTTATATATTTGGCCTCGGAGACAGCGGCAGTTGTCCTCTGAGGCAGCTCCAGTGGAGCTTTCATTTCAGCTTCATAATGTCCTGATGGAGAGGGAAAGGGAGACAAAGGAGGAGGTGGGGGACTGAGAGGAAACCAGTTGTAAAAGTGAGTAATAAGACCAAGAGATGTGGTGCACTGGGATGTGACAGGAGGCTCTGACTGTTTGTGGAGGAGTGGAATAGCAAAGAGGCTAAGTGAGGCAATCTATCTGTCGGCCCGCCCACCTATCTATAGCAGCTCTGTTTTGATTGATTGATTTCATTTCTGGTAAGTTTGAGGACGGAGGCAGAAACTGTATTTAATTCAAGTTTAACAAGCAAAGTTGAAATGTAAATATCCAAAACCAATTTTATTAATAAGCTTTAGGCTATAATTAAGTGTTGTTTTTTCGCTGATGGGTTCATTACGACATTGCAAGCTTATGTAATGATTGTAATGTTATATTAATACAAAATAAATGAAGAGGAAAGAGGCTTGAAATTCCAGCACACTGCTCAGTGGCTGCTAAGCACAGCTTTAAATTGAGTCCAGAAAGGTGAACAGAAACCGTAGCAGATGGTGAAGGCTCATTAAGGTGATGATGCTCAGCCAATTTCAGAAAATTACATTCCTACATCGTCACGACAACGCTACAGATGTAAGCACTGGACGAGGCACGTTTGGTTCTGTACTGCATGTTTTCAAGAAATAATTCTCATTAATATACTCGACATGGGGAGTACTACTTATCGTGCAACAACAGCTGTACGACATATTCCTTAGAGGAGGATGAACTTTCTAAAGTCTGGAAAAATAACTTGACTGATGTCATCAGAATTATCTGTCAAAGAAAGCAGCATTACATAAAAACAAGGGATGTGGAGATTGAAAGGCATGTGCATTTATCAGGCAGGGAGGATGTTAACGAAACAGTGTTACTGATTGTTAGCTGTTAGCTTGTATACGTTCATGCTGTTAGCATCTCACACGTTAATATCCCATTTTCAAGATGTAGTTTGTTATCTCTGAGGTTTCCCAGGGACTTGGAAAATGCAGATAGCGGATACCGTGATGCCGTCTGAAAGACACACACAAACACACACACACTCACATTATTTCATCCATCCTGTCAATATATTTTTGCACTGTCCAGTTATATTTTCCAATATAACGTTATGATTGTCAATTTGAGAATTCATCTACAGTCAGGTAAAAGTCATTTAAAAATCTGCAGGAAGGCTAATGTTAGTCACTGTGGCAGCTGTGCCAGCAAAAATGTATCTTTGCAAAATAATTATCACAAAAAAAAAACAAAAAAAACAAAACAATAAACATCTCTGTTTGAAGTCACAAATTAGACATGAGCTCTCCTGTGGGTTGAAGCTTAACAGATATGCCA
>JAJHUR010119442.1:15523-29095 GCA_027495735.1 Lutjanus campechanus
AACAACAGCTGTACGACATATTCCTTAGAGGAGGATGAACTTTCTAAAGTCTGGAAAAATAACTTGACTGATGTCATCAGAATTATCTGTCAAAGAAAGCAGCATTACATAAAAACAAGGGATGTGGAGATTGAAAGGCATGTGTATTTATCAGGCAGGGAGGATGTTAACGAAACAGTGTTACTGATTGTTAGCTGTTAGCTTGTATACGTTCATGCTGTTAGCATCTCACACGTTAATATCCCATTTTCAAGATGTAGTTTGTTATCTCTGAGGTTTCCCAGGGAAAATGCAGATAGCAGATACCGTGATGCCGTCTGAAATAAGTCACCAAACAGGAGGCTTATACCCACAGAGAACATCCGGACATCACTTTTCTGTGATGACACACACACAAACACACACACACACTCACATTATTTCATCCATCCTGTCAATATATTTTTGCACTGTCCAGTTTTATTTTCCAATATAACGTTATGATTGTCAATTTGAGAATTCATCTACAGTCAGGTAAAAGTCATTTAAAAATCTGCAGGAAGGCTAATGTTAGTCACTGTGGCAGCTGTGCCAGCAAAAATGTATCTTTGCAAAATAATTATCACAAAAAAAACCAAAAAAACAAAACAATAAACATCTCTGTTTGAAGTCACAAATTAGACATGAGCTCTCCTGTGGGTTGAAGCTTAACAGATATGCCAGACCTGCTGCTGCAGCTGGTAGAAAGAAGAGAGGCTGTGTGGGCGCGTTGTTTCAGGTACCACTGAGGCTATAACATACAATCAAGAAGGCCAATAAATAGAGTAATTGATCGATAAATAGAGCTGTTTCACAACAGCCATATTCATGTGAAATAGAGGGGTAAACACAGGTGTTACCAATGATGCTAATTAAGGTCCCAACAGCAGCACCCTGACTCTTTTTGACCTGAATGGTCCAGGACCTCATTAACATTTGTAACACCTGTGTTTACGCTACAATTTCATGTAAAAATGGCTGCTAAAACCCCAAAACACCACACAGTGGTTTATCAGATTGAGAAGATTTTACTGCTCTGGAAAGTTATCATGACAGGAATCATTTTATCTTTTGTTACGACAGTGGGGTAAATTGTAGGAATACGACATTCAAGTTATAGAGTAATGGTAAACCTGTGTTGACAGGTTTGCATTTCATGCATTTCTGTCTGTCATCTTACTGCCTTGTCCCAGAATGATGCACTAACTATTGCTGGGGGGAAAAAATACATAAAAAGGTACAATGTTCATGTATGGTTTTAAGTTGACAGATGAAGTGTCCTGAATTCTGCATCTGCAGCTAGTGGAGGCGATGGCGCTTACATCAACCTCAGACTACTGTAGGTGACAGCTCCTCAAGCTGAGCGACAAGTGTCGGGGCGTGACCAAACACAGGGGACGAGGACAGCCTACTGATACACTTCTCGTCTCCAGGCAAAAAAAAAAAAAGCTGAAAATTCAACTTATTCACTTCAACAGTGAAACTTTTCATTTCAGCTTTTAAGCAGTTGTCATAATTCTAATTTATTAATGTAAATAGCAAGGCTGTAGCAGTCAGGGTGGAGCAATAGGCACTGCCGAAGTTAAAGAAAATAAGGATATGGTGTAATGTTCAGATGGGTGAAGCCCTGCTTGGCTTTGCTATAGTGAAGTGGTTAGTGATGCAGGCTGGAGACCAATGTGGATGTGACAAATTGAGCCTGCTTTGAATTCCCTTAAACCATCAGCATCTCCGACCCAGAGGAAATAGGCCTGTCACACTCGCTTGATAGATTAAAATGGTCTCTATATACATATATGTATTTACTGAGATACACTTGCCTTCCAATTTGATAGCTGTCAGACAGCAACGCAGCAGCAGTGTGTGCGTGTGCGTCTGGAAGAAGCATGCTTGACACGCAGGAGCTTAACACACGGCACTTTGATTTACTGTTCTCTCTCTCTCACACACACACACCTGACAGACTGTTCATACATTTATAGATGAAAGAAAGGTTTGGGGGAACCGGCTGGCCTGAGGACAACATTATTGCTTGTAGATGGAACGTATAGACGAATGCTGCACTGCTGGTGGAGTGGTGAGAAATGGTGTGCGAACGTCAAAATGATACAGGGGGAAAAGGAGATATAGAAGGAATGACTAAGCGGAAGAAAGCAAAAATGGAGAGATCAAGTGATTTGGAGGGAGGAAAGCACTAGTGGAGTAAAGGGAAAGGATGCTGGAGTGAGACGAAGAAAGATAGATGGGATGCAAAAGAAATGAGGAAAGATTCTGAAGAGACCATCTGCACTCTTAACACCATGCACGCTGAAAAGAGAATAAATCAGAGGTCCCACACTGTTTAAGTGGAGGACATGCAGGACTGAGAGTCTGCAAGGTTTTCTTCCCAGAGACCAGTTCATTTCACTAAAAAGTTATCCTTTGCAGTTGATTTTAAAACAGCACAAATGATTAAATGATAAACTAGAAGTGAGCACTTAGTGGAGTGAAGATCTCCAAGCAACCTGAAAAGACTATTTGGAAAACAATCACCAACATTTTGATTTGTAACTTTAATATAATTACATCAAAAGCAGTTACTCTCCAGCGCTGATTTTTTTTTCATAATTAGGGTATGAATTCTTGAGTTACAGCCAAAAGAATCTAATCAGTTCATCCGTCCAAGTAGATGTTTGTACCAAATTTGAAGAAATGCCCTCCAAGCGTTCCCGACATAAATGCATTCACAACAGCAGGATGGACAAGAGGTTACAATGACCTTTAGCTTTAACCACCAAAATCTGAGCATTTCATCCTTCCATGCAAGTGGTCATTTTTTGTCGAGTTTGAAGACATTCCCTCAAGGTATTTTTGAGATATCGCATTCACAAGAGTGAAATCATGATGCCTGTGGCCGCAGCTGTCAGCTGTGTGGAGCCATAAATAAAGGTTTTTCAAAAATTGTGAATCACAGAGGTCCCTCAGCATACAGTCATGAATGTGCACAAAAGATTAGGCCGATCACTCCAGAAGTATGCAATTAGCTGTGGACAAGCTCCATGTTCATTGGTCACCTATGTGTGCATGCACAGACACGAGCGGTCGCACTATCCACACCAGCTGGGATAAAAAATAGTGCAATCAGTTCATGTTAAGGGTCTGGAAGGGGCTAAACGTCTGCAGGTGTTCCTATCAAGCAAGTAATACACGTATTTTACTGATTTGCAACCACAAACTTCTCTCTAAAATCAGCCATTTTCTGTTTGTAGGGAAATCTGCAGACTCTCAGCCCTCCAGGAATACCAAGCATAATGATTTTGTCAAAAAAGACTGGTCGAGTTTGCCCCTGTTTTTATTACTTTCTCCAAAGTAGGGCGACCCACCTGGAATGTGGTATAAATCACATATGGCTGCTGTGTGAGGCAAGCAAATTAAGGTACAAGTTGTCCAGAGGGGGATGCAGCTTATTTACAGGGAAGACTCCTTAATGTTTTGTGTGCTCAGTAAATATACGGCTACATGAGAAATTTACAAATGAAGGAGTTAATGTGGCAAGAGGTGGTGTAGTGAAAAGATTATTGGGAAGGAGGAGGGAATGAGAGGCTGGTGAAGGAAAACCAGTGAATGAGCCAACATGAGAGATCACAAGCGCAACAAAGAGAACAAAATCAATATCTAATTTTGCAGGCAAACATCCTCACAAACAGTGCCGAACCTCGAGAGGTGATTTGTGGGTTTATTCATTCTGCATTGGAGAGAAAACGTGATTATTTTTGCCCTGTGCTTTACAATCTTCCCTGAGATGAAAACCACATGATGGATTAATTTTTACCTTCCTTGATGCCTCTGACTGCTCTCCTCCAGCCTCTGCTGTTAGTTGATTAAAATCTGTTGGTAATAAGTGTCAATCAGCGAAAAGGTATAATGAAACTAATCATTGTTCCATTACCAGTCTGTATCCACTGACAACATGTAATTGTGACTAATATTGTGGAGGAAGGGATGAACAATGGATGAATTTGGCTGTACTTGATGGGCAAACAGAAAAATCAAGACGTTCTATTATATCAATGCAAAATATCTTGCGATTTTACCATAAACACTGGTGATCAACTGGCAACATTGTCCATGATGACAAACCTGAAAAATGAGGGAGCAGCAATGGTTGAAAAATGTTGATTCTCTCATAGTACAGTGTTTTGTTACACTGATCATCCCTTGATACAAGAACATACTGTGTAACATGGGTGTCAGTGGACTGATGGCTGTAAGAAGGAATGGAAGAAAGATCATAAATACACTGAATTATTTTTGTTGTTTTTTTGTTTTGTTTTGTTTTATTATTTGTTTTATTATGTCAGATTTGGCCGTTCAATACAAATATTTGTCTATTTGTTCTTTTCATTTCTTCTCATAAACTATCAAGCAACACTTTATTTAGCTGTCAGATTTTTTGAACAGGGTTCAGCAGGATGTTCAGGATGACAGTGATGTTCACATAATATAGTAATCAGCCAATAAGCCAAATTAGCCCTCTGAGCTAATATGTGCTAACTATGCTAATGACAGATCAGAAATGTGCAACACCATTTTTTTTTACCAACTCTATATCAAACAAAAGCTAGAGACTATATTGTATTAAGTTGCTGTCAGAAGGCAGAAGATGATTTTACCTCGCTACTTTGCATCCATGGTGTCTACAGTTGTCCGTGTACATGCCCATTTCGGGAGTATATTCAGGGCGTAAGACTTACCCTGGGTCTGGGTCCACAGCTGCAGAGTAGACAGAGGAATTTGACTAAGTGGAATGATTTCATCCCAGAGAAAAAGGAAGGAATGCTTCTCCAACTGATGATTTGGATCTTCCACTTTGAGTATGTTTTAGTGTTTTTAGAAATGTATTGATGAATGGATGAATAAGAAAACAGTGTGACTCAGGTACTTTATCATTTAAATTCATTTGAAGTTGTGTGTCTTGTAACCTGAAAACATACCGTAAGGTCCCATGTTCACTTCTTTTTTTAGCTCTGTTTTGGTCTGCACCATCTCCTCAGGCAAATGCATGGCTCTTTAACTGTTAAACACTCCTGTATGTTCACCAGCTGGTCACTAACTTTGTCTGTTTGCCTTTCATCACTGGTTAAGCAGTCTACAGCTTTACAGCTGAAAGCAGCTGCCTGCTGCTGGAAACCAGGTCAATGAAAGCGGTAAGAAGAAAACAGTGACGTTGCCATCTACTAACCCACAACAATGAGCTGAAAGACACTTAAACGCTTCATAGAGCTGAGGGGACCTGCAGAGTCAGGTTTATGAGCAATGAGCAATTTTTTTGCCTTCTCGCTGTGCTGTGACAAAATCAGTCAAGTGTTGTTTGATGGATGGATGAGCAAATCAATGACATTCACAAAAATCCAACCTATAAATAAAAGTTTGCATTGTCATTACAGCCATTGACAAGAATGTAAAAATGCTGAACCACTGTTGTGATTTTGAATCTAACTCTTAGTAGGCCTATACCCAGAAAAAGAGTTTTAAAACTGGACAGTACAGTTGTCTTACCATCCGTACAGGACCCTGTAGCAGCCACATGTCTAAAAAATCATTTTCTGGTACTTTATTGACCTCTTTATGTTACAAAATAAGTTTTAGAAGCAAAGTTGATTCTGCTGCTGCCTCTTGGATCCCTGAATAAGTGTGTCTGCCGAATACTTAAGATGTTAAAATGTAAATCTTATCCCCCTGGAATCTGTCAAGCCAAAGGGTAAAAGAGAGTAAAATAACAATGAGGTTCTCAGTCAAATATTAATCAGTCTTGGATATATCTGAGGTCACGGATTCAGCCCCATGTGTGAACTGGCTTTTAAAACCAGGTCAGAGTAATGTACAAACACACACGCGCACGCAGACACACACACACACACACACACACACACCATATGCTCACTCACAAACTTTGAAATTCATATGAGTATAAGTGAAGTTACATGCGCAAATACACAGAGATACTGTCACGCAACCGGGCTCTCACCCAAACACACAATGCCAAAAACATGTTATCGCTTCTCACCAGCACACACACAAATATTTTTCAGCATCTACTCACAGGGTCCATCGATCCAGCAGCCTCCTGTCATGGTCAAGGCTCATTTCTGTTTTTGGGGGGCTGAGAGAACAGTCCGCCCGCCCGTCAAGTGCAATAGCTTGATCCGAGAATCTTGACTGCAGTTCTTGTAAGTTCCTGTGAGTGACTTTGGGCAAAAGTGTCTGCCAAATGAATGTTTCAGAAGTTTCAGAAGAGTCAGTTGGGTAAACATACTGTAGATGAACAGAAATTGTGTTTATAGACATTATTAGCTTTGAGCCTTCAATTGATAAGAAATAACAGGCTAATTAAAGAAACGCTGGCAGTGAGCACTCCAAAATGTCACTGAATATATCAGAGGTTTACACTTGTATCATCAACATTATGTTTGCAGAGAGGTTTTCCTGCGCACTGCACACAAACACACACACAGAGTCAATCAGAGCACTTAGCTGTGAAATGAGTTGATCTCAGTGTGACTGAAGCAAGCAGCCGCAGCAGAGAGCAAGACACTGACTCTCGCTTTGATTTCCTCTGCTGCATGTCACATGAAAAACACAAGCTCTGTCAGCTGCAGCTACCTGCCTGTGTACGTGTGTGTGTGTGTGTGTGTGTGTGTGTGTGGTGTGTGTGTGTGTGTGTGTGTGTGTGTGTTTTCCACAGCTGTCTTCTGCCCTCTGCTGATTGCAACACACATCTCTGGTCCTAAATAGTGAGATGACTGACAGCGGAGTCTGTGCTGGAGAAGTTGATACAATAAAGGAGACGTGTGAAAACATTTTTAGATGATTAACCCTAGAACTACAGTACAACACTTGTGGGTGTTCCTGTGCATTTACACAATGACTAACACATTCTGAAAGTCACTGTAGTCCCTTTGGAGCTGAGCAAAAAGGACAGTGAAGCTGAGGAGAGGACAAACTTCAAAGACCAAACAGAACAGCCAAAGAAAAATGAATCTATTTATCTTCATCAGTTTTGTACTCTCTACTTTTTTGGCTTCTTCTTATACCATATTTGTGTTATTTGCAAAGGTCAACACTTAATTTCTTAGTCTCCCCCCTTTTCCTCATAAAAGGGATAGAGGGCTTCCCATCATGCCTTGAGAATAAAAATTTCTTCCATACTATGAAGTATGCATGTGACTTACTGTACAAACCATTTGAAATGACATAGAAACAGCATAGCAGCATAAAAGCTCAGAGACAGCACAGAAAACCAAAAATAGCAGCAAAAAATCACCAGCTTGTTCTGACTCTTCTCACCCAAGTCCAGATGCTGGGATAGTATGAGCTTTTGTTTGGCAAAAAATTGAAATCCACCTCCAGTCCATGTTTTAAACAATATAAAATGCTCTGCAAGAAGTAATGAATTGTTTCTGATATGTTTTGTTTGCAAAATAAGTTCAAATACCTTGTTAAAATGGCTTACATATAGCTGACAATGTAAATAGTGCCTGCCTTCTCCACACACCCCAACCCCCATCACTACCTCTAAGTAGCCTCACCAGAGGCACGTTCGGTCTGAAAGCATTGTGCCCCACTTAGCTACTGTTTCCGGATTGAATGGCAATGCAACGATGTGCAACTGGCTTTGAAATCCGTTTTCTCTTGTTTGGTGTCCTCCGCACGGCTCCAAGCCCCACCAGCGACACTTCAGAAGCATTTTAGCAGCAAAACGTTTTGCCCGCCTGATTATGTTTACTTGCTCAGATTTTGTTGATTAGGTCCTTTTCCCTTGCTCTTTGTGCTTCTACCATGGATAAGCAGGCTACATGGTTAAATAGTTTCTTTTCTGTCTGTCTTCATGATCGTGAGTCTGCATGGAGTCTTTTATTTTGAAAATTAACCAGATTCTCTCTGCCTTTTCTGTGTTTGACTTCCTGCCCGTTCTATCTGCTCTGTGCTAATTGATATGGCATCCGTCAAAAATAGACTCAGCGCGTATTTGAAGCGGAGTGGAGCGGAGAGCCGCTTCTGGGACCCACCGAGGCGCTGCTGGTGGAATCACAAGCATTGTGCGGAATGGCTGCGATCAGCTCCGGCTGACGTGGCACAGCCGTAACACGACCAGGCGCAGCTGCGTCTGGTGGAATTAAGCCATAAGACAACAAATCCTTGTGGCTTGGGTTGCTGTGTCAATTAACACGGCAAACACACACAGATACAAGCTAAAAAACAAATTTCACAGCTTAACTGTATATTTGAGCCTGATGAACCAGAGCTGCTTCACAAGAAATCAAATGAGAAGTTTTGACTGAATGCTGGCAGAGTGTAATACAGCTGAGCGGTAGAGTTTAAGCCTCACATAAACACAACTGATTCAACGATGTCAGGAACGGTAAAACAAGGTCTGTACCTCTCTCTGTGTGTACCTCATTGTGTCAGACAGAAAGACATGTTACTTTAATGATGTCAATAAGCTACAGGTGCTCCCACAGCTACAGCTGTGACAGTAAAACCTGCACGAGTAACTATATAATGTTTATCACTGTCATCTCATGTGTGATTTGGGAGAAACTCACCTGTCGACTTTGCTCCGTTCTGAACTCTGGGACATTAAAAACAAACTAGAGTGAATTCAAGCTCACCCATGGTGACCTCTTGTGACAACTGGGTTTGGACAAAATTACAACTGCTGCTTCTGAAAACACAGCAAAGAGATTTAAGAGACCACACGGTTTTGTTTGGTCATAAGATAAACATTCCCATGTTGTTTTCTGCCAAGCTCATTACCAGACAAAAACACTGATATTGGATGATTCTGCAAAGCCCTGGGTTACCTTCGATGGCAACATTAAGGTCAAGCACAATGATCTTTAATCTTGCTTTCTACAATCTGTGTCATCTACAGCATGGGTAAGTAACCATTACCTATAATAGAAGCACAAATGTGAGTTGTACCTCTGTCATGGAAAAATATGGTCTTCTGTATGAAACTCATTAAGTGCACTGCTTCCTGCATTGGTGCTCATTTTACATTGGACATATAAATCGCGAGGTACATAAATGTCTAGTATGGATGTAATGTTTATGTAATTCTGCCGCGATGAATGAACACCGTGATCACTTTTGTGCAAGTCACATTCTACTAATCTGCCCAACAGCCCACCATTTTAACGAGAAGGGCATTTGGAGAGCGCAGACCACCGCCAATGCCAAATGTGCTGATTGCCTTGTTAACTCATCATATAACACTGTTCATTAAAACCCAACAGAAACAAACTCTAACAATCACCAACTGTGGTTTGGTTGATAAAAAAAACAAAAACTTATTTCATACTAGATATGAAAATATTCTGGCTCTACGTGCTGTTATTCTCCACTGCCTCTCTGCTGTTGCTGCCAGCGCTCTCACTTGTTCTTCACTTCAGTTGGTGTGTACTATGCTACTGGGTTAGCTTGTTAAATATTACAGTGTTGACAAAAGTGGCAAATAATTTGTGTATTTGCCCTGTGATTCAGATCTGCTACAAAATGTAATGGGTTCTTCCTTCACCCATGCTACACCCACTAAGTTTCATGAGAATTTGGCCAGTAGTTTTTGCCATAATCCTGCAGACAAACAAACTAAACAAATAACATGACCTCCTTGGCAGAGGTAACAATACAGTGACAGGGAAACTTTGTGCTTTGGCAGCCCAGACTTCTTCTTAACTTGAGGAATTAGTCCACCAACTTTGACAGAACAAGATCATGACATTTATTTGGGGAGAAATTTTGGGAGAAACTTGAGTCAAAACAACCATCAGCATATAAACTTTATGTCCAACCCTGAGCAAGAACAAGAGCAGAAACTCAGCAGCTTAATCGTGTTAGCATTTCTGGTTGTTTTTGTAAAATTCTTACACGGCGTGGAAAGATTGGCAGCCATTAGTTCAATAACAACCAGCATGCTGTCCAGAGATGACAACACAAAACACATTTCATGTTTTCCGCAGTCCCTAATTCACACTGCCATTATTTGCTATGCTGTTCTGTTGCATATCTCATTCCTGCCCGATGCATTATTCTGTTCTGTTTTATTGCTTTAACTTTGGTGTCCAAACTGTCAGTCTTGCTCAAATTGAATATGCAGGCACTTAAAGCCATCGTCTTCTGCCTTGTAGATTAGACATATTAGACTTGATGTCATTAGGCAAACAGCAGGTCTGTTTTCCAGTTGCCCGTCAGAGCTTTGTGTCTGAGCTGTCAAGCTCTAAGACAAATGACTATGAAAATGGTGAGAGAAAAACATGAAAAAAAAAGTTTAGCTCCAGAACCCTGCATTCATAAGCAACCAGGTAGGTGATAGATGGGTCTGTTTGCTCCCTCAGAGAGAGGGATAAAGGGGGGAAGAGGAATGGAGGAAAAAAAACAAAAAGAGGATACAAGAGAGAGATCATGAGACAGAAGGAGCAAGGAGAGAGAATGGAAGAGATGTAAAAATCAAAGATGGAGAAAGATGGAGAGGGGCTTGATGGTGAGATTGAAAAAGAGGAAGGAAGTCAATAAAGGACAGAAATGTGAGTGAAAATGTGATGGAGCATAATAAAGGAGTAAGAAGAGACAGGCCTGTGGAAGGAAGAGACAGCGGTGGAGTGAAGACAAGCAACACTTACATGAAAATGTTTCTCACAAACGGGGCAAAGGAGGGTGAGCTCAGGAATGGTGACAGATGCTTCAGTTTTATTTCAAGGGAAACTTAAAAATGATGT
This sequence comes from Lutjanus campechanus, assembly GCA_027495735.1. Lineage (NCBI taxonomy): Eukaryota > Metazoa > Chordata > Actinopteri > Lutjaniformes > Lutjanidae > Lutjanus > Lutjanus campechanus. The sequence continues at coordinate 26,299 of JAJHUR010119442.1, forward strand.
TCAACGTTATCTGTCTGCTGTGGGCAGCTCTGCTATTCACCTTGTAGTGTGTGTGTGTGTATGTGTGGTCACTCTATTAGTATCTCCAACAAGCCTGGAGGGGATCATGCAGCCGTTTGTGTGTCTGTGTGTGACCAGTGGACCTGGAGCATGTCCACAGCTAATCAAGTCAAAGCGAGTCAAGCCAAGCTGCACAACTGTATGAATGAAAATGGAGCAAGTTGCAGCGGTTACCAACAGTGGCAACAGCCTTAATTGCCTCTACCGAGAAGGATGGGAAAACAGCGTCCACCTAAGTGTCTCTCACTGACAATCATAGCTGTAGCCGATAACCTGTGACCACTGCAGAGTCATATGACCGGGGACTGATTGTACCCCTTCTCAATGAAGACAAAAGCCAGATGTTAGTGGCTGTTAGAGGGTTTTTTGTCCAGTGTAAAAGGGGCTCTTGTTTGTCTGTCTGCCATGTGGTTCCAGTCAAGTAACATATTTAACACTACAAGTTTTCACATTGCACACTGTCATTTGATAAATTCAAAGAGAAATATTGATCAGTGCAGCTTAACGGTGTAATGAAAAATGTGAAAATCCCACAATCACCCTCTTAAAATACAAAATTAACTTGTTTTCTACATGTTTGTGGTCAAAATGTCACATCTTGATGGCAATTTCAGAGCCTGTATTCTCAGCCAAGGTTTCATTCTGTTGCCAGATGAAATTTCTCCAGCACCAAACATCTGAAAACTTGGTATGAACCCAAATGCAAGATTGGTCTGAAATTTAAATTCATACTGTAGTTTGAGAGTCTATGATAAAAAAAGTTAATCCTATCCTTAAAGCTTCAGTTGGTAACAACTGCATGTCCAAAATGAGTACTGCACACCAAATGGTGAGTTAGAGCTACAGTATAGATGGTAGGTTAAATAGGTTGAAATCCGATTTAATATATGATCTATGGTTGAAGCGAGTTGTTGACAATGAGTCCTGTACTGTTAAGTTGATGAGCTGTTTCATTAACTTAGAATGAGCCGATTTTATCTGGAGAGGGCACCAGTCTTCATCCACAGAGTTTGCAATGCTGCACCGCCATGTTTCTACAGTAGCCCTGAATGGACAAACCAAAAACTGGCTCTAGAGAGGGCCTTTTGTGTTTTTCACAAGTTTTATGGCCACTCTGCTCTCATACATGCTTGGAAGGGGAGTGTGAGGGGAGGGGTATTCGGTTGCTTGCAACCTCACTATAGATGCTGCTAAATCCTACACACTAGCTGAACAGAAACTAGGATCATCAAAGATGACCTTTTTCAAAATTGGGCGTTGAATTTCTTTTAGTAAGGCCATAGAAAAAATGCATAAATAACATTTCTTCCCACAACAATAGAAGTACAATACACACACACACACACAAAGGCAGTGCAGCCTCTCTGGTGAATGATTCTTATGATTCTGTGCAGGATATTGAGCCCTACAGGTACCACCATGGTCTAATCATAGACAGCTAGATTTGTTCTCCTACCTGTGTGAGTCACACAGCATATAAACAAAACATCCTCACAATGAAGACAACAAAATAAGTACCAATTATGCTGTAGTAGGAGGCATAAATACTGTCAGTGACCTAAGAGAAAATATAAATAATATATCATAATAGAAAATATTAACACTGAAAGAAATAGCTACACGATCTGTAGGGCTGCCCCTGACTTTTGTTAGCTGACTTGTAGTCGTTAGTTTAAACCGATAGTCATGCATTTATTATTTGATGTATGATGTATTTATTTGAATATATATTTTTCAGGCACAAAGTGAGCTGCTTGTTACACGCAAACATCAAAAGCAGTAACCAGCCTCATGTGATCTTTGAGGCTGTGTCCCAGTCTAATAGGTCCACTACCTGAGCTAACTAGCTAATGGCAGCTACAGTACAGTTAGCAAGAGTACGCTGGTGGCTACAAGAGAAAAGGTCCATGTTGCAACAAGCTGCAAAGCCAAACAGCAAGGCACAGCTCCAAACTGGAATTTTAGGTTGTTTTTTTTTCCTGTGACTAATATATTAAAAAAACTCAATAGACAAAGACTCTTCTAACCAATCATTTTGTTGACTATCAGGGGGCAGCCACAGTAATCTGAAAGAGTTGCTAGAACTGCCCAACCCACTGAGAATCATGACATAACTCATCACTCAGCAGTGAATTAGAAGAAAAAACATCATAGTGTAGTGAGTTGACTATAGTAGGATAGCCTAAATTAAACATTTGGCAATGATATAATGTAACCTAGAACTTAAAAACATTTTGATACCAACAAACAGAACTGGACACTTTAAACAGTGCTAACCTATTAGGTGTATAATTCAGGTACTTACAAGAGACAAGTACATCTCAAATTAATGAAGACGGAGCTTTAGGGTTACAAAAATAGTTAATATGATGTCGGCACTCATGATAATCAGAACAAGGACAAGAATGTAGGGCTATTCTATAAAGTCGTATACGCCAGCCTAGTTTCACTGCATTTAATTTGGCTTTGACTAGACACACTTTTCAGGAAGAGACACACTTTTCAGGAAGAGACACTGGTGCACATACTGTTTTCTTTTTCTTAATTCCTTCTCCTTAACCACTTGTATCGTCTTTTCTTTAACTTGTCTTTCTCATTGACCTGGTTGCTCCACTTTGTTGGCAGATGGAAATGATGAGCCCTCGGAGCAATTTTGCTGCTCTGTCACCTTGTTCATTACAGCATGATAATGACAAGATGTCATACTGTACTCTTAACACACTAACAGATATACACA
>JAJHUR010119443.1:0-11625 GCA_027495735.1 Lutjanus campechanus
CCAGTGAACTGCAGGTTTCTTTGGACTTTTTCCCACATTTTGAGATAAAGAATGATAAACCCTTAAAGTAGAAGGCAGCAGGGAGCACATTTAGGTTTTTATTGTGCCTATAGGAGGAATATGGTGTATGTGTGTTTGAAGAGTGTGTGGGCAAAGACAGACAGGCACTGGAATTTGGAATCTGCAGCAGCATATTTTTATTAGTTGGGCAGCACCGTTGTCCTGTCCTAGCATGCTTGTGTGTGTGTGTGTGTGTGTGTGTGTGTGTCTGTAGAGAGAAAGAGAGCAGAAAATTAAATCTGGCACAAGCTCTCATTGTTCGTGTTGGCTGTTTTGTATTAGGTCCTATAGAGAGAAACATTGCTGGCAGGTTTATATTCAAACATCCCGACTTATTGCACATGTGCTCCGTTAATACAAAATACATTCTATACAAACTGATATTATCACATTTTACGTAGCCTCAACACAGGTCTGACCTTAATCTCCTTACATTAAAAGGATGAGCTCTGCTAATCCGCCACATCATAGATCTGAAGTGGCCAATCAAGATATCTTGGAGGTGGGATGCTGTGAAATCAGGGGTGCTAGCTGGTTTTCAGCCTGTCCTTCCCTGAAAAATGTCCGTAAAGGTCGTGTGTCCAGTGCCTAGCAGCATATTTGTGGCCGTAATAATTATGACGGGAGCAGTATAAAGAGTGAGGAAAACCTGCGTTAGGGAGGTATGATTCAAACACGGGACTTTCATCCAGGACACCTCAGTTCATGTCCTGTGTGAAAACAAAAGCAAATGTAAACTTCTTTAAAATTACTTAAGTTATGCTTCATAAGTGACACCACTTATGTAACACGTGTCCTATCTCTTTTAAATTAGCTCTTTAGCTCTTTTCTGCTGAGTCAAACTTGAGTGGCACCATTTTCCGAGGGAACCAACAATCCATGTCAGTCCGTCAAAGTTTCTCCCGACAGTTTGCCAGTAACTATTGTTTATTTTCATATTCAGCATGGTTGTCAGCATTGACAGCAACTGTTTTACAATGTTAACCACGTGTTTAACATGCCGAGACTGGTGCACTTGTCATTGGTTCTTATATATTTTGGGGAGTCACTGGCATTGATCTGTTCTGTTGTTTAGATATGAGTATGTGTTGGTGTTTTCTAGCTGGTAATTTTCCCGTTCAATGGCACGTGTCGAATTATGTTTTTGGGTTATACCATTTTTGTTCATACTTTAGTTTCATATACGCCTTGAGGGAATTCCTCTAACTAAATGACCACTCGGACTCCAGGATGAACTGATTCAATTTTGGTGGTCAAAGATCAAAGGTCACGGTCATTGTGACCTCATGTCCGTCCCATCTGAGGAATGTATTCAGGGAATTTATTCAAACTTGGTACAAACGTCCACTCAAGGATGAACTGCTTAGATTTTGGTGGTCAAACGTATCTGTGAACTCACAAAATATGTTTTTGGCCACAACTCAAGAATTCATATGGCAAAATTTCAAACAATTGTCTAATAGGATACAAGCAGTGCTGGAAAGTAACTACTTACATGTAATTAAATTACAAAATCAATTTAATTGTAATTTGTTGCAGATACTTAGAAAAAAACTGCGTATAAATTACAGTTACTAATCAAAATGTTGGTGATTACAAAGGGGTTACATACAAATATTTTATTTTATGAGTGCCTGGCAGAGATTTGTACTCTACTGAGTGCACTTTATTTCAAATACACAAATACACACATAAAATGTCTGCCCAGCAAAATACAAGTTACAAAATACTCAAAAGTAATGAAATATGTACTTTAAATATATTTCATCAGAATTCTGCCCATCGATGAATGTGGCCATGCACAATTATGTGTGTGGGTGCGTGCGTGTCAATACGTGCCCGTGCTTGCGCGCGCCAAAGAGACAGATAGAGACAGCACAAAGTCCCTTAAATCACTCAGCCAATAATGACGCTAATAATGACACGCGCAGTAATTGTATGTTGCTGTACTGCCCCACGAGCCCCAACCAGGAGTCTCCGGGGAAGGAGGTAGGGAGGGAGGGGTCATCCCGGAGGAGAGACAGAGAGGGGGTGAGGAGGAGGAGGAGGAGGAGGAGGAGGGAAGAGAAAGTAAGGAAAGTTCTCTGCTGGTGAAGGAGGAAAGACCTCCTGAGACTTAAAGGTTTTTTTTTCTCCGCTGGTCTTCCTTCTTCATCCGTCCGTCCAGGAGGAAAACAGTAAAGACATGAGTGTATGAGCGGCTGAATACCAGTTATTATCAATTAAATCAGCCTTTATGCACGCGCGCTCTTAATTGCCAGGTGGTGGAGTGACGTTGAGACGCACGAGCGCGAGGCAGCAGTGAAAACTCTCGCGTGCAGAGTCCAGGTTCGTCTGCAGGTGTTCCTTCAGGAGAGCCACGAGGGAATTATTGGCCGCCGTATCGATAGCTTCAAATGCAAAATGATGGATCGATGGAGCTCAGTGCGAGAGACATGGCTGCTGTTGCTGCTCGTCACCGTGTTTTACACCTCAAGGGCAGGTAAGTTGAAATATCCAGGACGGTTTACCTGTTCATCTGAGTACAAATAAATAAATTCAATTGCGTAATTACAATTTATCCTCTTTAAAAAGTTGAATTAGTCATTGCTTCCTCTTTTCTCTCCCTTTCTCTCTTCCTCTGACTGTGTCACATCACTTGTCACCACCTGCCCTCCAGCCACTCCTGAGCTAATGAGAGCCAAGTTAAAATGTCACCTTTAACACATCCTTAACATAATTTTAATCATTTCCAGCAGTCACTGTCGCCCATTTGTGTATCTTGGGTCAGTTTTTGGTTTGTTGATGTGAACTTGATTTGTCAGGGATAGCTCTGTTCCTAAAAGCACCCAAACCCCTCCTCCAAAGAAAAAAAAATGTCTGCTAGTCATTTTCCACTTAACTTCCAGAAAAATAGGCTCTGGTCTCCACTTTGACAGATGATTTTGTCATGACAGGTCATGCAGGCCTTAAAGCTTATTGAACTGAACGGCCTCGTTCTGGGCTCCTTGAGCCCACTGCACATTTGCTAGACAGTCGAAAGGCATAGGCCTATATGTCTAGACTTGTTCTGCCATACCTGCTGCATCAGCCTGCGCTCATACAGCAGCGTACAGGATATTTAACCTGTACAGCTGGGTAATGGGGAACAGACTGAGGCAAATTAAAGTGAGCTGTGCTGAACTGTACTGAGAACGGAGCAGGAACAGGAGCCCCTGGAGCTGCACTGGGAGCATGTGATGATGTTTATCAGGACAAGTGCAAGTGTGCATCAATTTGTTTGAGTAGTTTTATTATTTTTTTTATCTTATAATGTTGGAAAATGAGATAATCAATACTACAGCAAATTTCAAAGTAATGTAGTCCCTTAAAGAGGAACTTTAACCTGTTTAATTTTGATCCCCCCCAGTATCACACGTACTTTGGTGCTTCAAAGTTCATACTTGACCTTGAAAACAGCGGTTTGATGAACCAGTCTCGCCTCAAAGTTTATTTGGGGCGGGTTCACACCAGCCTCGTTTAGTCCGGCTGAACCGAACCCTGGACCTTTTACCCCCTTGGTGCCATGAGTTTGGGTCGGTGTGAACTTAAACTCTGGCACGGACCAAACCGCTTTCTGGTCCGCCGTGAAAGGGTGGTCTCGGATCACTGTCAGTTATTTTCTTGATTAATTGATTATTGTCTGGTCAATAAAATGTCAGAGAATGGTGAATAATGTCAAGCATTGTTTCCTAAAGCTGAAGAACATGTCCTCAAATGTCTTACATTCAGTTCACTGTCATAAAGGAGCAAAGAAACCAGAAAATATTCACATTTTAGAAGCTGAAATCAGAAAATTTGGACTTTTTTCTTTAAAAAAAACAACCTCAAACTGATTAATTGATTATCAGAATAGTTGAATTTAATAATCGATTAATAATCAATTATTGGATTAGTTGTTACAGCTCTCGTGAGCATCATTTTGTCCAGTCACAGACGTGTTCCCTTGTATGTTTCATTTCACTGGTTAAAAAACGTTTTCTCTTCCTGTTTTGGTGACTGGTGAACTAGTAGCACGTTTGTTACCAAAATGCTGACTGGCAGGGGTCAAACCTGGACTCGTGATGAATTGATAAATGCTCGCATTATTAAGTTATTTAATAACGTTCATTGCTCCAGATCAACACCAGCATGACCATAATTTTACGGTGCCTCATGTTGTACTATATCCAGGTGGAAATCGTTCTGTTTGTTGTCTTTTTACCTGCTGACTGACCAATGACCAATAATCGAACGACACTTAAAACTTTTGTTTAGAAATTATGGAGCATTTGATTTTGGCCTTTGTGAAAGCAAACGAAACCAGTTGGAGAATTTAAACAATCTTTTATCCTCAGCGCATTGGTTCGATTGAAGAACTTCAGGTGTGAAACCGCCGTTAGAAGCCGTTCTGGAGCTTTCATTCATAATACACGGTCTTCATTAGAAGATGGAGTTTCCAGTTGTCATGCATTTGTAGATATTTTAACTTATTGTCCATGTTAGCTTCAAGGAAAAGTTTGACATTTTGAGAAATGTCAAATTCTTGCCAAAAGTTAGAAGAGATGATTGATACCACTTTCATGTCTTTACAGTAAATAAGAAACTGGAGCCAGCAGACAGGTTACTGAGCTCGGCACAAAGACTGTAAACAGGGAGAAAACAGCTACCAGCTGGTTCTGTCAAACTGCAACAAAATCCTCCCACCAGCGCGTCTGAAGATCACTGACCAACGTGTTATATCTTGTTTATGTAATCTGTTCAAAAATCAAAGTGTGAAAATGACAAATTGTGGCGTCTTGGCCTGATGCAGTAACTTCTTGGAGTCTTGTTGTCGCCGTTAAAAGCCGAGCTTCAAAGTTCATTTTTTGATGATGGAAACAAAACAAGCTCAAATCAAGATGAGATCTGTTGATACAGATCATGTGACATGACCGAAAATCCAGAACAGTCATTAAATGGACCTTGAGGTGAGGTTGTTTAATCAGTCGCATATGATTTCCTCATCGTCTTTGTGGGTCTTTACAGGCCCACAACTCGTTCTGAGCGCTCAGAAACACCAAAGAAAAAGTCTTTTAAACACTCAAGGCTGAGCCACACATCCCACAATCCTCCATCTTAACTTCATTACATCCGTTGTTTTTCTCTTTTTAATAGATGTTTTGTTTGCAAGTCAACATTCATTCATTCTTTAAACAGGACTACATCAGCACCTCACTGTGAAAGAGTCAGCGTGCAGGTGACTTGGCAGAGACTCCACCATGTTGCCTCCACCTGCTCTGTCTGTTTGAGAAGATGCTGAGAAAGCCAAAAAGTATTTATGTCCCAAAAGCCTTTGAGTCATTATTACCTGCCTTTGTACTTCAGATTAAAAGAAACACCCACGTCTGCTTCTTATTATAGTTTATTTGAACATATCTCGGTGTTATATTAAGAAATAAAACTTAGAGAAATGAAAACCAAAACAGAAGTTTATGGGCTTTTTGCAGTGTTATTATCCCACTATATCATGTAGTAAACACTCAGTCTGTCTGTGAAGGTCATTACTGAAGTGACTAATGTGACCTCTGGACCTTTAGGGTCATGTGGGGTCAAACTGGGTCAGGGTGTGAACCCTGTAGCATCTCACACCTGGCAGTCAGAGGACGTGTCCTTGTAAATAAGAATTCATTCGTAAATAACCTTCCTGCTAAAGAGAAACACAGATTCACAGAAAAACAAACTCGTTCACACTCTCCCACATGCATAAAATGTTAACCTCTGTTTTAGTCTCTTCTGTTTGTTCCTCTTCAGCGACCCGACAGACTCTTTCACCATTATTTACCCATTTCTAACACCATTATTAAACTGTCTTCAGTTACGTGTGGCTCTTGATTTTTGGCTTACTGTCAAATAAGGTCACACACCTGGCTGTCAGCAGGTTGGGTGTGAATTATGATCATAGTTACCTGAGCAATGTGGTCAAGTTACGGTCAAGCACCCCATGGTCTGGCCTAAGGTGTTTCGGTCTCCTGCCTGGCTCGCTGTCTGTATGTATAACTTGTGTGTTCAGGTAGCTGTAAGCTTGACCTTCACTATTTATTGCTTTTGAAGTATTCAAAGCATTCAATTCTCAAAAAAAACTGATTCCAGAACCACCTGGCTGCCAATGTAGGGCACCAAAAGCATGTTTACATTGGACAAGTACAAATGTGGCTTAAAAATTCAACTTTTGATAATTTTCTCTACAAGAACATACCGTAAATTCTTAAATAGTCATGATCTTATAGATTATGATGCATTGCTGTAGATTAAAATATCCAACAGTATTAGGGCTGGACGACTGACAAAATCAAATATCACAACATATTTTTCTAAATACCTCAATATTGATATTGCGACAATACTGTAGGGATGACTATTCATGCTTTCACAAAATATTAACACAATGAGATTTTGAAATAATATTGATATTATATTGATATATTGCCCGCATTTTATGTCTTGCACAATGTGTTAATGCGGTAAAAGAATTAGAAGTAAAATCAGCACTCTGGTGAGGAAATCAGACTTGTTTTAAGAAGTGTACCTGCTGTATCTGCTGAGGCTCTCAGCCAAGTCGCCACATGTTAAGTATGTGTAAGCAGAGGATACCTGCCTCACCTCTGTGGTGTGTTGCTTATATTTCATTGTCTGGTGTCAACACCTTTCCATTTTAACCCAAGCAGAACCTTAAAGTTGCTGTGTGGGTCTGCATACAGTAGGCTGAACATTTAAAAAAAAAAAAAAGGTGGTCTGCTGGTCACACCTGAATCTGTGATGTAACACCAGGTGTCTTTGATTTGACATATGATAGGAAACACCTGCCGTGACATCACGGATCGGGATACGGCCAGAGGCACAACAGTAGTAGTTTTCTACCACATGTGATTCAGTGTGGAAATCATATTTTTTAGATATTTTTAGCCATGCTTGAAGCTCGAGGAATACTTTGGACACTTTGGTCCAGACTGAAGTATTTCAACAAATGTCAGATGGGTTGTCCATAAAACTTTCTTACGTTTAGGTTCTCTTCAAGATGAATAGTAACTTTACTAAAGTGGTTTAGTGTTAATGTGTTATTATTATGAACAAATGTGAGCATGTTAACAAGCTAAGCTAAGATGGTGAACATGGTAGCATGTTAACATAGTTAAATTAAGGGCCCTTTCACACCTACCTGGGTTTGATCTGGACTTTCCAGTTTGATCATAATTAGGTGTGAAATCTCTGTCGGACTACGGTCTGGACCAAATAGCTGCACCCCGGTCCAACTGAAAGAGGAGAGGTGGTCTCGGTCTGGATCAAATTGAACCATGGTCCGGTTCATGTCTCGTATTCTGGATGGTTCGGCCTTTCAGACCAGTTATAGGAGGTTATGACAGGCCATCATCAGAACCTGAACAAAGGAGGAAAGGGGAAGACGGACACCAAATGTTTAACTGACATATGGTCTTACGCCTTTATGAAGAGTCGGTTTTAATTCTTATTTATTCAGAGCCACTTGAAAAAATTGTTAAAATTTAATTTTCCAAGAGGATGAGAAAAAGAGAGGAATTGAATTGAACTGAAAACACGCCAGCATCAGACACACACCCGTCGATAAACCAATCAGTTGCAGGTTTAGAGAGACATAGCTGACAACAATCCACAGGTATAAAGTAAAAGTCAAGGTAACACAAGGTAACAATAACGTGAACCTCGGTTTGGCCTTTCAGGTGTGAAAGGGCCCTTCTTGTTTCAACGTTTTCAGGCCTTTTTTCCCCACCAATTTGGACTTTTACTAACATCCTTTGTCATGAATAACCAGTGTTGGGGGTGGGTGTCTGCAGCTCTGCGTGTCACGTCTTTTCACCAGCTAGCAAAGTTTTACTACAAGTCAATAATGTGTTCAGGGGTTCATCAGTTTCCAGCACAGCTTCCCACCCAAGAGTGTTTAAATCAGCTTATATTTTTTTCTTTCTTTTTTTTACTGGTGATGACTTTGAGTTAAAAACTGAACTTACCTGAGTTGAAACACACACACACAAAATCCTGTTTGTTGAAATGCACAACCAAGATGGCGGTACTACTACCAGGAATATAACCCTTGTGGTGGTGGTGGTCAAGTGCAAGAGCCTACTTTTAGATAAATATTAGTGAAATACAGCGTTTATGGCGCGTATGTTTTCACAGGAGTCGGTCCCACTGTTTTACAACTATACTTAACAGAGCTACAGTCAAGCCACAGCCTGCGTTTGTTAAATCCCTACCAAGATATGTTTGATACTTTAATTAAGGACACGAGGGCAGAATCAGAAATGGAGATCCTGTTGACAGAGATTAAGACAAACATGAAAACTTAAAAATTCCAACATTTTATATAACTGAATAATTAATTCATATATGATTGTGTCTGTTCATGCTCTCCTGTGCGTCCACGAGCATCGTCAGAGACAAAAAGATGGTATCTGTGTGTCTTTGTATCTTTAGGAAGGAAAAAATGCAGGTGAAAGAAAACAGTCAGCCCTCTGCTGTTTATGTTAGACTTTTTTTTGTCAGCTTATATTGTAGCTGAAGGGGATAACCTAACAAAACATGTGCGGAGTTGCCCACTCAAATGAAAGTTGGAAAGTTTTTGTGCGGTGATTGATGAGAGTGGTCCTGGTAATTGACAGTTTGACCTGAATTGTTTAAATTAGATTTTTTTAGATCAGTTAGAGTCTGAAGGTGGTTCTCACAACAAACATTCAGAATAAAAGTGACAAACTGATAATGTAATGACGACAAAAGGTTTGGGCTTTAAAGTATGCAGGCGTTAGTGCATTTGGACGTTTGCCAGCGTTGTGATATGCTTCAGTGGCTACTATGTTCAGAGTGTGTGTAATTTTAGGGTGCCAGATGTGTTTGGATGCAAAAAGTAGTACAGTAAAACCCACAACCCTCTTTTTAGCCATGATACAACCGTGCTTTCGTTGTTGATTTAAAGGAGCTATATGTAAGAATTGGCTTTGTGTTGCTGAACGTGGTCTCTTGCTCTACTTCTGCATCCTCTCATGTTGTTCTGAGGGCAGACTGGACCCTACAGTGACTCACTATCGCCTGTTGAGGTACACAGTGGTATTATGAGACAGGATGGGCCGTGGCTGACTGGTTTGTGTGATAACTTCACTAGATATCTCAGCATCTTAAGTTCTTTTTGGCTCAACAGCCAGTGGGTGGGATCATCAGTGTATCATCATAAGTACTTGCACCTGGTTACTTTAGGCCTCAACCTGGACTTCATCTTAACACTTCTGTTCTCCTAAAGGCATAAAAACCTGCTATAATAACTTAATAGCATAGCTGTAATATCTCACCATTTTACAAAATGAGTGTGATGATCACCAGCAAACTATTTCATCATGGTTAACCGTTAGAGATCATTAAGTAATTTGCTGTCTTTGACTTCAGTGCTACTTTACTAATTATATGAAGGACTAAGTTAATGTTTGGTGTTAACTGCGGTCACTGACAGCTCTGTTGTCCCGATGGCCTTGTGGTCTAAACACATGCTCTTTAATTGTATGGTTCAGGATGTGAACCTCCAAGTTCTACTTGGCAACGATGTTGTAATTTATTCATGTGTTGTGTTTTCAAGTGATTCTTATCAGTTAAACAGGAAACAAGAATCCTAATGTTCACAAACGGCTTCGACCTCATCATTGCTGTTGCTATTTTTCAGTTACTTTCTAAATGTTTTAAACTAGTTCTTACATTTAGCCTCTTTAACTTGACAATAATCTTTGGGCACCTGCATAATGATCATGAATCTTTTTAATGTCTGACAGTATTTAGTCGCAATTTTCTGGAAGGTAACATGGCTGTGTGTTAATCGGTGGATCTGTATTTAGGTTCAGACTGAAATAACTCAACAGCTTGCAGATGGATTGCCTTGAATTTTTTTTAAAAGACATAAATGGTCTGTAAAGGATGAAGCCTAACAACTTAAGTGATCCTCTGACTTTTCCTTTAGTGGCATCTCAAGGTGACATTTTTGCCTTTGATGTAGATATCAATGTTTCTTCTTTTATCCACATGGGAAAAAATTAACTAAAATTAACGTTTCCTCCCGGGCTGTCATCAGGAATTAATACTTTGGTTTATGACCAGATACCTGAAACTAATAAGACTCACATCATCCTCAGCTGTACTTTGTTTGTAGTGCTAATTAGCAAAAAGTACGGCCTCACAGAGCCGCTAGCATGGCTGTAGACTATTAGTCTTGTTTTGACAGACTAGACACTTGTGGAGTTCGTACCATTTATCAAATTATATTTATTATTGTGCCCTGCTATAATTAAAGTCAGATTTGTCCTAGTTTATAAAAAAATACAGCTGATTCTGATGTAATGTCTCTGCTTTGTTCTGCTTTTCTCAGCCCAACCACAAATCCATCTCAGTTCATTTAGGGCAGTGTTTCTCAAACTTTTTACTCCGCATCCACCTCAGAAAATATTAGGCTGTCCAACTATCACCATGGTGACCAACGTTGAAATACAATAGCCTATTCAGCTGCAGACAGTTCACGCAGGAGGCAGGTTTATTCGCAACAAGAAGATTATTTATTGTTGGCTCTTGTCAGCCACACTGTCTTCAGAGTAAGGCAGAGGCCTACTGCCATCACAGTTTGGCTCGTAACTAATCATGGATGAAGGATGTGTTCGCGACACGTAGCAGTCTGATATTAAAGCAAAAACATTACAAGAAATACAAAACTTATTTTGAATTACTTTTCAGTGATCCTATAGTGTAAGTATTTTCATTTGAAATTTTTGGCATGTTGATTATATGTTTGTAAAATAATTTATTTCTTTTTTTATTTTTTATTTTAGGAGATTCCTCGGTGTACCACTAGAGGGAGCTCAAGTACCACCAGTGGTACTCGTACCATAGTTTGAGAATCTAGGATTAAGGGCAAAAACGAAAGCCACCGGTGGAAATTAGGTGATTGGAGACCATGTTTAACACAGTATAAATATGAGACTCAATTGACTTTAATTTGCAGAAAAGCTGCTAAATCATAGATAGTCAGTTAAAGGTATAATATGCAACATTTTCATAAAAAAACAAAGTATAGACCAACGTAAACATAATCATAAAGGTCCTTTTTTTTCCTCATGTTTTTGCTTTATGTGCAACACTTTGGCACTTCTGCCTGTTTTGCAGTGGTGTGTAGCCCCCAGCCAATACAGCGTGCATGTACGTAGCGATCAACAGTTATATCGCATTCCCCGTGTCCTCCCTCTGCTGAGAGCTGGAGTTTTACACACATAGACACACACAGGCAGAGCATACAGAGGTATGCTTGGGCTTTATTCACCCAAAATCTGGCATTGTGCAGAGGTGCGGGTGTGTTTATTTGTGTTTTAGAGTGTAAACACTGTGAAACAATAAGAAGAAAGGTTTTATTTCTCTGAATCACTGCTTTGTTCTCACTATCAGCGCTTGCTCTCTTATTGAGCCTGGGAGGAGGGGCCAAATTTGAATTTACCACAGTATTGCAGGCTCTGCCTTTTACTAATCATCCAT
>JAJHUR010119444.1:0-22783 GCA_027495735.1 Lutjanus campechanus
TTTCAGACAGCACACACACACACCCACACACACACACACACACACACACACAGACAAACCAAAGCATATACAGGTTTGTGATGATAATGTGTTTGGACAGAGCTCAGACTGCAGAAGCTGCTAGAAACAGACTGATCACAACAAAGCGGTTACTGTGGAAAAGAGCTGCAGCTACATGGAGAAGTGGTCAGTCAGTACCTGTGTTATTTAATATTACAATCATTTAACTATTCTCTATTACTGATTTACATTTCACTCATTGATTCTACCATGCATGGTGTATTTAGGTTTGAAACGGTACCAAATTTCAGCCTGAAATGAGCTGCCTGACAAAGACACTGCAGATAAAAAAGTTCCGGATGTGACACTGAACCTCAGTAAGGCGACACGTCTCTGAGGGATATCTTCCTGGAGGAGACTTCCTCTCTCCTGATTTCTTATTGTGGTTGTTTGTCAGCTGACTGACAGGAAAATGCTCAACACAAACACAATGAAGTAAAGACCAAACCGACGGTCTGTCCATGTTTGCTGTGAACGATCTCGCTCTACAGAAGCTGTTTTTAATACTTTTAACAGAGTTGACGAGAAGAACAAGCATGAACGAAGGGGAAGGCGAGGGTGTGCAAAAACATTAGCTTGAATCAGTTTCCTCTTTGGTTATTCCACATCTAACTTTGCATATCAGAGCTATCATCGAGTTATCAATCATGATCATTGGTTTCAGAGTTTTAAGATAAAGCTACTGATGGTACTGGCTGGAACAGAATGTTGTGTATGCAATAAAAACAATAAGGGTCAGCAAACAATGGGACAACAAGTAATAAAGTAATTACATAATTGTTTCTCACTGACCAAACTGCTCAGCAGCTTGGATGAGTGGGAGGTATGTAATCACTATTATTATTGTTATAATATGGATGAATTTGACTGTTGTTTCTTACTATGCTCAAGAGTATTAGGACCACTGAGAAGAAAGTCAAATGATTTTAAGAAAAACAAGTTGAAAAGAAAAAAAAAAAGTCTTGATATTAGGAGAATTAAGTCATAGTATTAAAGGACCAGTGTGTAGGATTTAATAACACCTTGCCGTGAGCGTGCAGATTGCTATTCTGTCTCACTGGATGCACTCTGTGGGTATAAGCTTGCTGCTGGGTGACTTGTTTCATTCTGTGTTTTCAAAGTCCCCCGCGAAACAACAACAACAACAACAACCTTCAAGATAGCAGCCTAGAAAGTGAAAGTGACAAATTAGGTTCTTGGATGCCAATAGTACAAAGGTCAACAGGCGAACAGTTGTTACCTTTTCTTTTGCACACGCAAAATATTCCACCAAAACAAGTTCCCCTCCAACATTATTTCCATTATCTGCATCCTGAGCTCAACGCCACCCAAAACGAGTGTAACTGGCGAGGAAATATAAACGTGGCAGGGTGTTTTTTCCCCCTATAGCAGAAGGTGTACACGTGGAGCCAGAGTTTTCTCCAGCACTTTGTGCTCTGGAGATAGGTCTGGCTATTTACAACTTTAATCTCAAAATATAACGGCTTAATTCTTTAAATATAAAAACTTCTTTCTCTTCAGGGGTTTTTAAAATGCTGCCCATATTCATAGTTCATATTTCATACACTACTCTACGACTGCATCATTCTGTGGCCCCCTGACAAGCATCTGTCAGGTTAGGAATGACGATGTCAGCAAAACCAGACAGTCTTCAGTTACTTTTTCTTCGTTGTTGGACAAAACGAGAAAGAAAGTTTGTGTGCCTAGAACGTGCCGAGGTAACAAGTATCTTTTTATTTTCTTTTTTTTACGAATAT
Source organism: Lutjanus campechanus (assembly GCA_027495735.1). NCBI lineage: Eukaryota > Metazoa > Chordata > Actinopteri > Lutjaniformes > Lutjanidae > Lutjanus > Lutjanus campechanus. The sequence continues at coordinate 1,818 of JAJHUR010119444.1, forward strand.
TTTTATTAAACTTCAAAATTCTGGTATTTTGACAACTAAATCCAAGGACTAGTTCATGGGTTCTCCTGCCCTCAATCAATGCTGGTTCCCTAAATTAGCACTCAGTCATCAAAATTCACAACCCTGGTCTATACAGTTCAACTTTTATTTCTTAAAAACAACTTAAGTTTAAAAATATGTCAATTTTTATTCTAGAAGTATGAGATTACTGTCAGAATATTTCTACTTTATTCTCAGACTATAACAACATAATGATACACAGTATATTGAAATTCTCTACATTTGTTTACCATCAGAGATATTTTTATGATGGCTGCATTTGGATTTTTGCATAACTGTGATAAAGTACTTTGATATGGCAGGTATTTCATTAACTGCATCTGCCAAAAGTTACTTCATGGCAATCTACTTTATATGGATACTGTGACAAAATGACATAGTGCATGATGTCATATTTTATCCAGTTGCCCATCCCTAAGAATAGGTTGTCTAATAAATATCTGTACATAATAAAAAAGACAGATTGTGGGTGTTGGGATTGTACTGAAATTTCATACTGAATGGTTAAAAATCATGGCAGAGGGAGCGAGATGTGAGCGACAGACAGTCAGACAGGAAGAGGAAGATAAAGTTGAGTCAGCACTTCTGGTTCTGCAATGCTCTGATCAAACTGTGCTGACGAGTGACAGAGAGACGGACGGACAGAGAGAAAGAGAGAGAGAGATGGGGTACCGATAGAAAACAGTAGAGAATTACTCATCAAACTGCAGTCAGCAGTCAGTGAAGCTGCCCATCAATTGGGCATATTTAAGATATTTCCAGTAGGACAGTCCTGCCAGTCAACAGTCAGTCAGCTGTTTTCTGACTGTCAGAGTTTGCAGGATGAGTCGAGCTGAGGTGATGCCCTGGACCACATTTTAGATCAGACCGCAGGGCCGCTTCTGCATCGTGCTGCTTCAGCATGAGACAACACTTCTGAACGGTGAAAAATCAAACAGGAAATGTAGGGAGACAAACTCAAGAAGCTCTCTAATTTTCCAATTTGCAAGCACATGAAAATAAGAAACCACACATACAAATGCACACAAACACACTGAGGGAATCCTAAGAATTCACCCAAACAACAAGCACCAGATACTTTGAGGTTCTGCCATCAGGAACATTACAAACAACAACTTTTGTGTGCATGTCAGTGACACTGGCAGTGTTTGATTCCCTCTGGGTCCAACTTTATAAAAATGTAACATTAAAGAGTGTGTGTTTTAATGCTTCATCAACTACTTTTATGCAATAATTAGGAGCTGGTTCAATAAGATAAGCACTAGGTGGCACCAATTCTTCAGTCGGAAAACCGTTACACCATTAATTGAAAGTTCGCCAACCAAACAGCGAAAAAAAAGAAAAAACAAAACAGGATGGAAATATGACATTTCTGTTGTGACTTTGTGGCCACCAAATAATCCATTAAGGACGCCAGTTTCCTCAACCGGACAAGAAGAACCGGACAAATCCCTCAGGAAACACCACCTCACAATTCATGTGAAAAGTGGACAACACAAACGCTACATTTAAGGAAAGCTGTGTTGTATTAAATTGCGCTAACTGTACCAAATTTAGGGCGGCCCGTAGAACCAGTGCTTAAAAACATTAGCGTCTATCCCTGACTACTGTGAAGAGGTTTACATCAGATCTGTGTGGAGCCATCATGGTTATATTAAAGAGAGCAGCTGTCACATGAGTTAAATGTTCTCTACATAAGCACATTTTCAGAAAAAGTGTTTCCATCCCCCATTAAGTGCATTAACTCTTTTTTGAAAAAGCCACCTCATCAGGGCGTGAAAATCTTTTTGTGAAAGTGAGAAAGCTTTGTTTTTTTAAATTTTGCCTTTTCCATCAACTTTTTCTAATGCACTTTAGAGATGTGGGATCTAAGACCCTGAACACGGCTTTAATGAAATGCAACAGGACAAAACAACACAAAGTGAGCACACCTGAAATGTTAGTAATAATCCCTCCTTTTAAAAAAAAACTATGTCATTGGCCATTTTTAGTTTTGGTGACAGATCGTTGCTTATGTAATCCAAATGCAAACAAACTATAAACAAACAAGTGTTGCTTCCTGTGTGACAGGAAGTACAAGGGCACCGCTGAGTGTGAAGAACAGAAAATGAAAATTTGCTACTGTATGTTTGCTAAACGTCAGTTATGATCATTTTGCTGCAGTAAATAAAAAGTGTCTGCACTGTCCAAGTTACTCACCGTGGGGACGTATTCAGAGGGAAACTTGTTGGTGGTGTACGATATGAGAAGGCAAGTTTTCCCCACCGCACCGTCACCCACGACCACACACTTTATGGTCTGCATCTGAGGAGGAGGAGGGGGGGAAGAAAAGAGAGACAGAAAGGACGGAGAGGAAGAATGAAGACGAAATAGGACACAGAGGAAGTATTTGATTATTGACAAGGTCACTGGAACACTTTCAAAATTTTATAACCGAAAAACACGTCAAGTGCATAATATAACTCACTCAAAAATACATGAAGACTGCTAAATTTACCTCTGAAAGGCTTATTTATTTGATTTGACAAATTTGATAAAGTTTTTGATCAAGCAGCCATTTTTTTCTTGCTTGAAAACAGACCAAGCTCCGCTGCAAACTGCATGTGCCGCTGGTTGTATTTAACATTTCATTGCTCTGAATGTTTGCAGGTCTAGCAGGGTTATTTTGGTCTGCACCTATTGATAACATCTCTTGGAAATTGAAATTGAACTAAGAGAATCCACACATTTGTGAATTAAACAATGTCAGGCTACTGGAGAGCAGTATAGAGGTTCCCAAACTTTGTGAGGTCAATGACCCCCACAATAGAAGCAAATAAAACCACAGACCCCCAGTATGAGACGATTTTATCTTCGGGACTCCCCTCTAGGGCTGAGTATCAGTACTTAATACCTTTATGGTATCAATTAAAATAACACTGTACCAAGTAGTATCAAATCTTCTCCAGTCAAACAGAGCCAGCACTCAATCCTTTGGTACTGGTATCTTAATTTTTGAAAGCTCTAATCTCCTCTTGAGTATTTTTTTTTATAAACTGTGATAAAAGTTCAAATATTCTTCTTTTTGCTGAGGAACCCCTACAACCCACTCAAGTACCCCTGCTGGTCCCCAGGCACCAGTTCGAAAACCACTGGAAGAGGACACTGGTGTATCTTGACAAATCAGCAGACACTGGGACACCCCCATGATGATGTTGACATGTCACCAATGTCTGTTGTCCTGAAGACTCTTTGTAGTGGGCATTTGTCATTTAATTTTGACATACTGTAAACAAATATCAGAATAATTACAGGAATAATCATTTGGATAATTGATAATGAAAGTAATCATTGCTGTCAATGCAATTTAATCATTATGAAATTGCATAATTGTGCGAAAGAAGGACCTGACAAGTGTTTCCTTGGTGCATAGTTTCTCTGTTCGCTTCCTGAGCCATGAACACACTACACACCTTTCAAAATCTGAAACACTCATCACAGATAAGTTTAAAGCAACGGACAGTCCTGACTTCTTTATGATGCAACTTAGAGATCCTCGAGGCTTTTCAGATGTGAATATCTGATGGTTTTCTTTGATATCAAACAGAATCTTTGAAGGTTTTGGTCAGACAAAATTTGAACACCTCTTAACTTGGGCTTTGGGAAATTATGATGAGCATATAGTATTTGTGCTGATAAACTCTCAGAATAAATTAACAACTGTAGCCTGTAAACAAAATAAGGTTTTTCCAATACCAGTATTGGAAATGCTTCCGATTAGGGCTGCAACTAACGATGAGTTTCACAGTCGATATGCTTTTACCAGAACCCAAAGATATTGAGTTTACCGTCATAAAGGAGTGAAGAGACCAGAAAATATTCTGGAATCACTGAAATTTGACTTTTTTTCTTTAAAAAAATTACTCACACCAATTATTTGATTATCAGAATAGTTGGCGATTCGTTGTCTAATTGAGTAATAATCAATCAATCTTTGGCGAGTATGTAAGTCTATGCACCAATCTGATATCACGTAATTTATTAGCCCCAAAATGGCACCCAGCAATGTCCCATACAGTAAGGATAACATTCATACTACATCCATCTAGGATTAGTAGTATACAGCTGTTAAAGAAATGATAATAATATTTCATATATATATATATATATATATATATATATTTTAAACGCACTGGTATGGGATTGATACTCGGCCGATATGCGAAGTTCAAGTATCAGAATTGATATCAGGACAACAGTATCAACACCTATCAAAAACAGTCTTGTATGTTTGAGCTGCATGTAAACATCCTGCAGCCCTCAGCCTGTAGGTATCAGGTGGCAGGTTGACTAGGATGCCATGAGGGTTCGTAAGCAGACCATGTGTGGGACAGTTAACAGAAACAGCGGTATCTGAGTAAGGCAGTGTTTACTACACACTGACTGGAGATCCTGTGACCGTCCAGACAGCCGAGCAGCTCACATACCCAGGCTGCCGCTTCATTAAGGGGGACAATGGTAAAGGGGTATGGGCTGCCACTTCATCACTGGCTCTTTGTTTGAGCCTCTTGGCAGTGGAGGCACTCAGCTGAACTCTGATGAGTCAGGGGCAAGTTAACCGGTCATCTGCAGGGACCATGATGCCAGTTATGTCTGCATAATTCAGTTCTCACAGGTATTTCACATGCAAGCAATTCTGGAAAAATGCACAGATTAGTGGCAAACATGTCCTTTCAATGAACCACTGTTTCTTGTACACAATGTTATCTGCATCAAGTTGATCCTGTTTTGCCATCTGCAGCCTTTAGAGATGCAGCAGCTGATTACTTTCATTACTGGCTCACTTATTATATCAATTACCAAATTACTCTTTAGCTCTAAGTTTCATCTTTAACAAAAGCACTTGTCAACTCCAGAGGCTTACTGCTGAATAGATTAGTTGATGAATTGATCTGTCAAAAGCAAATGTGAACATCCTTCCAAGTCATCAAACAAGGAAAAATGTAAAATATTTGTCATTTTCAGCTTCTCAAACGTACAGGTTTGCTGCTTTTGCTGGAATTTTTTCAGATGATACAATATCCGATAACTACCTGATTCTCATGGCTCATACAAATAAGATCCAACCAATAATTTCACATTTTAAAAAGAAGTTCATATACATGTAGTTTACACACAAGTGAAGGTAAGAAAGGTGAAGATGTAGTAAGCGAGGACGTTTAATTTAATAATCCACCGCTCTGACATCACTATTACAACAAAAACAAAAAGCTGGTCTGACTTTTCAAATGTTCAGTTACTTTTTTCCAGTAACGTAAATTAAAAAAACTTCACAAATATACTTCAGGTTTTATGGAGCATTATGCCTAAAAAAAAATCAAATTATTGCTTTGACACTATCTGTCAAATCAGATATTGCTATAGCCGATATCTATTGGCTATAATGTCTTCAGCAGAATAATAAATTATAATGTAAAATTCTGATTATTGGCCAATAATTTATTGATATTTATTATGCATCCCCAAAATAACAGTTCACTACAGCCCTAAAGTATTGCATTACATTTCTCCCGTAAGACATGAACATGTGCAGGCTGCGAAAAGGATAGACACATAAATGTATATAAAAAACTATATATTGTTTCATTTTAATTTATTTATATGTTATCTGATTCTATTCTAAATTCAATTAGGTGTTATCTGTATACATGTTACACGTGTGTGTACATTGTGTAATGTTCATTGATGTCTTGTTTTATATTTATATATTCTATGTTTTATAACAGAAAAAAGCAAATTAGGGAAGCTTTAACTTGAGAATCTTAACATTGTGCCTAATCAATTATCAAAATAGTTTCAGATTAAATTTTCTGTCTATGAACTAAGTAATGAATTGACTAACCAATTTGTTTCAGCTCTAATTAACTGTTAACTTACTATCCAAAAAACTCAAAGATTTCAAAATGAAACCATAAAGTGAATCTTTAAAAGGTGATATGAAAGCAAACGTTTGGCCCTTCAGGTTGATGAAACAAACATGACATTCATTATCAAAGTTTGAATCAAACCATTTTCTGCACGTAGGACACTAAAGCAAATCTGACATTCCTTCAATATTGCTGCCAGTTGACAACACAGGAGAACGTTGACAGCCCATCAACCAAATACAGAAAACTTATATTTAGTTCTGTTAAGTTTTTGAGCCATAAATAATGTGATATCATCTATATTTCAGCGTTTTAGCGTTTTTCAGTCACTTCCGCATTGAAAACTGGCAAAAACTTATAAAAAAGATGGCAAAAGTCTTTATCACAGTTCAGCTCGTTAGTTACTTTGTCTGAACTCAGTTAAAGTTATTAAATGCCAACGTTTCTACTTGTTGACAACTTTTATCAGCAGCTCAAGCTAAATGTTAAAAAGTTTACTCCTACGAGGCTAGCCTGTGTTAGCTCCGCAGCTAACGTGAAGTTACATCCGTCAGACCCCCACCCACAGCAAAAAGGCCTGCTTAAAATAAGTTTTTGAAAAAAAAAAATAACGACAAAACGGCACTTCTGAAAGCTGTGTGTACATTCCTTTAAAGAAACTCATAACTATAAGCGGTCTGGTTTACCAGCACAATCACACCGGTTAACTTTCAGCAGAGATTTACCAGCAGCAGAAGCTAGCAGAGTTAGCTAAAGGAAACAGTTTGTTTTGACAGCTGCCGGTTAGCACATTTAGCTGTCAGCAAGATAACAGTCACAGCTTTTACAATGAAAAGAGTCATTCTAAAGTATACTGCTCTTTCTCTGATGATATTTGAGTGTTTATCGTCAGTAAATTGAAGTTAAAGACAGTGACAGACTCTACCTTGTCTGCTCTCAGCCGCTGGAGTGCTCGTAATGTTATGCTGCGTTCAGGTGCTTCCCGTAAACTCCCCCTTCCCCCAGTGCGGAAGTCGGAAATATGACTTGTGGTATGTTCAAGTTCCTCTTGTCTCATTGTTGTTAATATACTGTGTATAATGGTTTTGTGTTTCCGCCACGTGATGTCTGTTTTTCATGGTTTTCTCAAACGTGAGACAAATAATTTAACCTTGCACATTTCTCAAAGCTATTCAAACTTATCTTTTAAAATACAGAATCCTCTCATTAAAAAAATATCTTAAAATCTTAAATCTATCTGTTATAAATATCTCTTTGTAAGTTTTAATAATATATCAACTATCCCCCACAGATTGTTTCCTGTTTTCCTCTTTTTACATAGCTGTATAAACATTTATCAAGGACTATTTGCTAAACTCAAGTTTCTAATTCCTCACTCTTGAACACTGCTTTTGACTAAAATAGATGTGGTTACTGCAGATAGGCCTGCAATATTCTGCACAATACTCACCTGAAATAATTTTTTGCAATAACAATTCAGCTGTGCATAGTCTGGTGTACTCTGGCATCAATATTGCATGTATTTATTTATTTATTTTTAATAATCTCGCATATTAATGAACCCCCTTTTTCAGCATTCTTCTTTATGTACGTTATTATACATTGTAGTATACATGTTTTTACATATTTCTTATTTTCTGTTTTTTCTCCGCATATATTGTAGTGTAATGCACATATTTGTACATACTTGTTTATATGTATTTCTATTTTTGGGTGTGAGCAACTGTAACGTAACCCAATTCTTTCCCTGGAATCAATATTTATCATTATGTGTGTTCCCAAGGTCAAGAACGAGTCTTCACACTGACTGAAACATAATACCACAGCATAAAATGATCATTTACACAATCTAACATTTAACTCTGTGGCAACAGTTTGGGTTGCTGTCTTGTTTCAGCATGTCAAAAATGCACCTGTGCACAAAGCCAGGTCCATAAAGAAAAGGTTTTCCCTCTTTGAACTTGACTTAAGATATTTTGAACTGTTGTCCCTGAAGGAAGCATCATGGCTGGCCAGGTCAGTTAAAGGTTCTTTCTTAAATCAAATACTTAAATACCTGAACTCCTATTGACATAAAAATGACCTTTGATTTATTTTATTAATATCAATTTTGTACATATAAGAGTAAACATTACAACTGACAGTGTCAGAACTGGCATTCATGGTTATTGAGGACTATTACAGTAAAGATGAGGTGTTTTATCACTGACCACCAGAGGGAGATGTAGTACAGACCTGCTGTTTTTAGGGTTACTACAGTGCTTCTACAGTACAGAACCATTTTAGATGCCTTAGCACAACATTAGGGTGGTGACATGGCATTCATTCGCTATTAGCTCTGTCCAAGTGTCTCTCTGTCCTCTGCTAATTCAGACATCTGCATAAATTTCTGGTCAACCGCAGGTATGTTTGCACACAAGTAACTGCATGTATGCCTCAGCTGCATAAACTCTTTATGATTCTCCTCTTCAGTTTCCCTTTGAGTGAACTGCAAAATGAGAAAACATATTTTTTTAAATTCAACATACCTTGTGCATCGTTAATCCAGCCTGTTATATTTGGAAATCTTGACTGAAATCCTATATGTACAGTATTATATGAAACCGACTGTCTTTGTGATTAAATGATGGTTTGGTGCTTTTGATGGTATGTCATGTGGTAAGTGGTATGAATTTCAATCAGGGTGAGCTGTTTTTCAGGCTACACAGGTGGATAATGTGAGCTAAAATGGATTCACCCGCCATCTGTGCATGCATGTATGGAAGCCAAATGATTCATGGTTCTTCTGCTTTACTAAACATATATTGTGTAACAGAGGACGACAGTGGGAGCTGGGTTCAAAACCCAACATGGTGCCTGCACATTTAGCATGATCCAGGAGATTTTGGATTAGATCACCACGGGAATCCCTGAAAACTTGGTATTTCACCCATATGGGCGTGGTTTTGCAGGATGTAGCAGTGCACGCTTTGGCAAGTACACACATACACTATAATCCATTTATTCACGTCTAAGGAGTTTTAAATGGTTATGATACTGTCCCAACTGAACACTGATGCCTCTATATGACCTACAAATACTATGCTTACCATCAAGTCGGATTCTCCTTGAAATCAGATAAAACCAGCCTGTGTTTACATTTTCCCAGCCCGATTAGACAGTTAAAAAGAAGCAGGAGGAGATATTTATTTAGATAATTTTAAATTTGATGTTATATTTTGTGGTTATTATGGTGGAAACACTACCGCTTTTGTCCACAGGGGCCTTCAAAATCAACACAATAAGAGAGTTCCTTGTGATAGCTTTAACACATGTCAAGGCATACAGAGTATGTTTTCTTATCATTTGTACATTTTGACCTACATGGAAATTGATAATCCTCCTTGTAAGCCCATTTGGGCTGGAAGATGCTTGTGTCTATATCAAAATCAGACTGCACAGCTGAGTAGATTTTTGTTGTTGGACATAATTTGGTGCATGTAAATGTCAAATAAGAGATGTTGTACAATGAGCAGGTCATTATTGTGACATAAATCCCCGACAGGGTGATGCAGGGGTCTTGAATCTTGAATAAAGGGGTTTATTTCACAATAATGATCTGCTCGCTGTACTGTACATTATCCCGCTTGTTAAAATCAATAATTTGACACAAAATATTATTTTTAAAAGGTCTATGAGTCTGTGATTGGTCAGTCTATTGTTACAAAGAAATAACAGAAAGTTGTAACTGACCAATCAGAATCAAGTTTTAACAAAGCTGTGTGATAATATATTTTAGCTCATTTTTAGTATCGTGTTAAGAGGATCAATTTGAGAATTTATCAACAGTCGGGTAAAAGATGTCATTTGAACATCTGCAGGGAAGTCTAGTTGGGGTTGAAGCCTTGCCCACAGTAAAAGGAGTAAAATTTAATTTTTAAAAAGTGTCTCTAACTCTCTTGTATGTTTAATCTTTGGGTTAAGGCAAAGATTTGGTAAATAAACAACTTTTCAGGTTACGGTCTGCTAGCTCAGGGGTCTTCCTTCATTTTTCAAGCCACGGATCTCTTAGCCGAGGGTCTTCTCTCGTTTGCTCTTACCTGCAGCTGCTATGTTGGCAGCAGTTGTTGCACTTCTAAAGCTAAATGCTTTAGCCTCACCTGTGCACTTACACCAGTGGTTCCTTTCTTGTGAAGTTACAAAATGATCCATTGTGGCTCACAAGAGTGTCTGTACACTTATGATAATAGTACAGCTTATTGGCCAAGCACATTGATTTATAAAGTAGCTCACGTGATTGTTCGAGGATTCTTTAGTGGCCTTTTGTCATTGTTGTGTAAATTAAATGTTAAGGCTAGGCCAATTCTAAAAAAAGGAATTGAATAGGCCCCCAGTAGTCCTTTGAGGTTTGATGAGGCTTAATTACTGTCCCTTATCAGTGCTATTAATTAGTCAGTGGTTTTAACACTGATACATCTGATAGGTTTTATGTCTGGGTAGCATCTAAACACAGCATCTGGTCTGCTGTGGGAAATAAAAGTCAATAAAAGATCTCATCTTGTGAGCTTCTCAGAAGTATGTCGCATGAGCAGCGATAGACAGAGAGTTCATCAAGAAGAAATCAATGGATTAATTTGAAAGGAGGCGACAAAATAATAAAGACCTTATGTATTATCTCTTTAATGGGGATGAAAAGTGTTTGTTTTGGCTGGCCTGGCCTGGCTGGCTGTGGTCTGCTGTAGGTGGAGCGGAGCTCGCTGAGGGAAAGGCCAGTCGACCTTCAGTGGTAACGCAGCAGAAAATGAGATAATTACAATGCAAGGCACTTCTCCATTACCCTTTCCCTCCGGATGGCTTCTCTCTTTCTCTCACTTCACAGGCATTTCATCGCACTTTGATCTCTCCCCACTGCTCTTTTTTCTTTTTCATCTTCTTCTCCTTCTCTTTATTGCTGCCTCCTGGTTTCTCTCCCCTCTCGCTGTCTCACCCCCTCTTCATCTTTCTCGCTCTCGCTCTCTATATGTATGTGTGTGTCTCTATCAGTCGCTCACCCGTGACTAACCAGGGGGATGGATGTCAAGGACGTTGTGCTGCTTGTCTCCCAAAGATAATCCCATTAAACTCAGGAATTTAATTATAGATTATCTCACACTCACACTCTCACATATACACACAGACATACGCACATGCACATCCAGAAACGTGCACACAGGTGCGGAGTAATACACATAAACACATGCAAATAAACTGGTACACCATGATAATACTCGCCCATGCAGAGGTATTTTATCATACACGGAGGTAACACACAAAGACATGGACACACACACACACACTGGCTTCACCCTGTTGCCCTGTCAATGTGTATCAGTGTCACCCTCCAGTCGGCATTAACAACTTCACCAGTCTGTTTTTAGAGCAGCAAGGACGCAGCTCAACATGATTTTGCAGTGAACAAAGGAGGGAAAACAAATGCACAGAACTGAAACACAGGCGGTTTATTGTCAACAGCCAAACGTGACGAATGTGCAGGAATTTTTAGGCACACAATTCACTGTGTGTAAGGTTCTGACTGTGGTAATTTAGCATCAACAAATCATTATAGTAGTTTTGTGAAACCTTAAAGCTACTACAAGGAGTTTGTAGCTGGTTATGAAACTGTCTCAGTTTATTACTGATGCTGCTATATGATCAACATAAACGAACAAGACCATCAGCAAGAAGATCGGCTCTTTTTATGTAGTTATTCTCCATGCCTGTCACAGGGTCAGACTTTCAGTGAAATCAGATGAAACAAGCCCCTGTGTACATTTTCCCCGGTGAAGTCAAAGTGAGTAGTACATTAACCAGTTAAAAAGAAACAGAAAGAGATTTTTCCTTTTTAATAATTTATTTTTGACGTTATGTTTTGCAGTTATTCCGATGTAAACACGACAGGGGACTCCAAAATCAACACAATATGAATGTTCCTTGTAGTATATTTAAGTTACCTGTGTTGTAATTCATACAGTATCTAGTATTGATTATAACAGTAATATTAAAGCTGTAACTGCTTGCTTGATGACCAGGCCCTTGCACCCCTGCACGTTGTGTCATGCAGCAGTCGCGGTCTGCCAACTGGTTAACAAGTTTTTGCACACAGGAAGGAGTTCAGTTTCACTTCCTGTCTCCACTAAGTGGTGCCAGATAACACTCACTAATTCTGCATTTTGTTCCAGTATATCAAGTGACGACCACACTGTGCAAATTTCATGTAAATCCAGTGATGATTGTGACACAAGGCTTACTTCCTGTGGGCAGTAGGTGGTGCTGAGGTGGCCGCTTCATTCGGCCACCTCAGCTCCATTCTCCATTCTCACCTCTTTTGCCTGTTTTTGGATTAGACAGGAGTTAGGTGGAGTCAGGCAATACAAAAGATGGTGACGGCTGGAGCCACCATACCGAAAGAAACCACAGTTCAGTCTGTCAGGCTACCAGTTTTCACATAAAGGATGAAAATGGGTTTCTAAGAACCAACAAGAGATACACAGACAATTAGGCTACTTTGTTAAAAATGGACTGAGAGATTCTGGGTGAAGATAGTTGATTGTTGAGGCTCATTCCCAGGTAATCAATTACTGATGCAATTAGCAATTGCAATTAGAGTCGTGTCGAATGAATACAAAGGCTGAAAAATAAAAGAAAGAAAAAGAAATCCAGTGAGACTCAACAATCCAACCCAAATATCAGTATCTGACAAGCTGGGAATGAACCAATAATCAACTATCTTTCTCCAGAATCACCCATCCAACCTTCACCATGCAGGAACTTAAGCTCTGATAAGCCTTTGAACTATTTTTTTGACAAACCCCACTTCATCTGCCCACTGTGTGTCTCTGGCTACAGTGAGAGTTGCCTGCCAGCTACGGTCACTAAATGCTGGTTTTGGCCTCTGTACAGGTGCGATGACACAAAATCTGGCAACCTCATTGTGATGACAAGACTTTGGGAAGCTGTGCTGAGTCACTGTGTCTGGCTGTTTCTCACCAAGAAATTTTGTTTGAGCATGTCACACCAACAAAAACCCAGCATCGTCATTTCGCTGTTTACAGATTAAACAAAGGACATATGCATCAAATACTGAGCTTTAGACTTCATAATAGGTGAATATTTAATAGTCCAAAAAATCTCCAAATGAGCCAAAAACCCAATCGTCTGACAGCGTGTTGTCATGGAAACATTGCTCAAACTTACGCGTGTATTTTACGTGTGTATTTTTGTTGCCTAAACCTTACCAAACTGCAACTGTTTCATGTTAACCATGTGTTTACTGCTGCTATGACAACAAAGGTCACCTGATTATTACGATTAAATCAGAGTTAGTCTTGTTGTGGCTTAGAGGCTCGGTTTGTAAAGTTTACAGTCCGTCTTGCTGTTACATTGCTCAGTGTATAGTGATGCAGATAGAAAACAAGAGCTGAAACTTGTTTACCAACTCTTCCTTTCAGCCTGTCTCATCAGTCAACTGACGGTGCATGTGGTCTTGAGTCCACCCATCCACCCATCCATCTTCAACCGCTTATCCAAAATCGGGTCGCGGAGGTAACAGTTCCAGCAGGGGACCCCAGACATCCCATTCCCTGGCTACATCAGCCAGCTCTGACCGGGGGATCCCGAGGCGTTCCCGGGCCAGGATGGAGATATAATCCCTTCACCTAGTCCTCAGTCTGTCCTGTGGCCTCCCTAAGGAGGCAAGCAGGTGGCATCCTTACGAGTTGCCCGAACCATCTCAACTGGTTCATTTCTACACAAAGGAGCAGCGACTCTACTCCGAGTCCCTCAAGGCTGACTGAGCTTCTCACCCGAAAGATGTTTTTTAATAAGTGCACCAGCTATTATAAAACATATTTTTGTGATTCCCTTTAATTCCTCATTGAAATGTTCTCCCTGTGCATTTTTGTAAGTTTCTATCTGTTTTATCCTCTAACTGTAATGTACAGTGACTGACAAAGAAAAAAAAAGAATGCTCGACTGGAAGAAACTCAGTCGACTACGGGGGCTCCAACTAATGATTCGACTTGTTGACTACCGTTGGAAAGGCCTAATCTACTCACACTCATGCCGATTGAAGGTCGGGTTTTGCTTTTCAGTCAACAAAAAAACTGCTGGAGTTTCACAAGAAAACAGCATTGCAGAAACTCCCCCCCAAAATTGAAGTGAATGGTGACCAGTTTTCAGATAAAACAACCAAAAGAAAAACCCTATCAAATGCCTCCATGCTGCTCGTCTGGTGTAATCCAAGTCGCCTAAAGGCCCGACATGCTGTCCACTTGCATGCGCACACTGTCACACCACACACACCCAGGTTAGACAGTGTGCACACACACGTGAACATGGCTCCAAGTTAAGGATCTACAGTGAAGATTGAAGCTAAAAACATGGTGTAAATGATGTCTTTCAAGTCAGCTTGGCATGTTGGGGCTTTGGGGGACTTGGATGAGCAGTATGGAGGCATTCTATGCTCTTTGTTCAGTTGTTTTGTTAAGTTTGAAGACTGGTCACCGTTCATTTCAATAGTTTGGAAGACTCTGCAGCGCTGTTCTCCTGTGAAACTCCAGCAGTGTTTTGTGGACTAAAAAAAAAAACTAAACTCGACATTCAATCAACATGAGGGTGAGTCATTTTTGGGTGAACTATCCCTTTAAGTGCCCTGCTCAAGGGTACATTGAGGATCAGCAGCCATCATGGGTGAACCAAGTAGACTGGCGAATGAAAATAAGTCCATAATCTGGTGGTGTTTTAGTGCAGCACCTTCTCTGCTTTCAAAGAGATTTCTGCTGTTGCATTGTTTCCAGTGTTCACACACACACACACACATGCACACACACACACACACACACACACAGCATCATCATGTCTGAGTGTGTTGGAGAAGGATGGATTATGTAACTGTATATACATCGACTGAACCCCACTGCAGCACCAGAGAGGAAGACAGGGAGACGGAGAGAGAGGAAGAGAGAGCCGGTCCTCCCTTCATCTATTTTTACCTCCCCTGTCGAGCGACAAGCCTCTGCACCCCATCCTTATCCCTTCATCCCACCCCTTCGTCCATCTCCTCCTTTTTAATTAACCCTCCTCTTCTCCTCCTCTTCCTCTCTCCATCTCCCTCTGAGTCATCTCCCCTCCCCCCTCTGTCACACATCTCACCCCCTCCTCCCCTCCCTGTTTTCCTCTCCCTCTCCCTCTCTCCTGCTCTGCCTCTCCAGTATTTTCTCGGTCGCCGGGAAAGGCAGAACACACACACACACAGGCGGCAGGTAAAGGCAGGAAATCCTCTCTTCCTCTTTTCAACCACTCAAGACATTTTGTGTTTTTATACATCCATTGTTTTTTTTTTCTTCTCTTTATTCTCATATTGATTGGCTGATGCTCAGTGCAGGAAGGATGCAGAATGATGCTGCTGTGTGAGTGTGTGTGAGATGGAAACGCTTCAGTTGGAGGTGTTACTGTATATGTGTGTGCATATATATGTGTGTGTGTGCAGGATTATCAATATGTGTGTGTGTGCATAGTGTAGCCTCATGCATTTTCTCTGATTTCTTGGAAAATGGCTGTTGTGTGTGAAAAGACAAGCATTTGTGTGTGTGAATACATAGTATATGTGTGTTGCTGTTGTTGTGTGTGACAGTTTTAGGTGTTAATGTATATGTGTGTGTGTGTGTGTGTGTGTGTGTGTTTGCATGTGTGTGAATATGATTTTGCTTCATGGCTGTCAAATGTGTGTGTATGTGTGTGTGCAAAAGGAGGAAGGAAAAATGTGTGTGAGTGTGTGTGTGTGTGTGCTTTAACAGCAGGGAAATTATGTGTGTGTGAGTGGATCCTGCAGTCAAGTGTGTGTGTGTGTGTGTGTGTGTTTGATGGTTGATGACTTTTAATATGGCACGCACAGGAATGTGTGTGTGTGTGTTTTAACACATTTTCTCTTGGATTTCTTGGAAAATGGCTGTCAAGTGTGTGTGTATTTTTGTTTGGGTGTGTGTTTTGGCTCCAGGAATATTGTGTGTGTGTGTGTAACGTGTGTGTGTGTGTGACATTTTCTTGCATGCCTTTTAATTGATTTATTTTGTTTTCTGACAGTCAAGTGAGTGTGCATTAATGTTTGTTTTGGCTGCAGGAATATTATTGTTGCGATCTCACCATGGAGTCAGTTGACCCTTCCTAAGTCCCGCCCACTCTGTGCTCAGCTTGTTACCTGGCGGAACCTCCGTCAACTTTATCTTTTGGTGTTTCTTGTACGCATTTTTTCTTCTCCCACAGGAGAGCGAAGTCATGTCCCACCTTACTTTGCCTCTGATCGGCTAGTATTCATTGCCGTCCTTGGTGTTGGTCGTTGGGGTTGGGTAGGTTCAGGCATGAGGAGTGAGACTGGGTAGTGTTCGGGCAGGGGTCCACAACCTGCGACTTTGGAGCCGCTTGTGGCTCTTGTGCCCCTCTTCAGTGGCTCCCTGTGGCTTTGACAAAACAATAAATATATGACAATGAATAACAATTGTTTTTTTTTTAACAATTTAATTTTCATTTAGCATTGTTGTAAACCTAAAAGCGATTCATATTCTCCAACTCTAAAAATCTGTAGTCTGCACACATTTCTAAAAAGAAAATATTTTAAGATTTCATCAACTAAAATGTGCATCATAGCCGACATCTAACTCTTTTCCTCTAAATTTTGCCGGTGGCTTGTCATGAATCTCCTATGGATGCCAAAACCAAAAAGTCTCTGAGGAAAATAGAGAATTTAATAGTTGTGGCACCTGACAGATTTGTTAACATTTTGTTTATTAAGAAACAGCTCATTCTATAGTAAAGGTTGCTGACCAGCCAGATCTACACACTGATCAGTGAATGACATGAATGAATGAAATGGCAAAAATCATCGTACATTCTGCCTATTTTGGAATTATTGATTGATTATTGATTACTGATCATACAGCTGTTGAAATGATGGTGCAAATAAGATAATTACGATACATCTGGTGACATTGCAGCATGTCTAAAAACAGAAATAGGAAAGGAGAAAACTGACTGAGGATCTGCTGAGCGTGCTCAACTGCTATTGGAGCACAGAGCAAAAAGGGGCGGGACTTAGGAAGGGGTCAATTATGGTCAAGTGTGTGTGTGTGTGTTTGATGGTTGATGCCTTTTATTTAATATGGCAAGCATGGGAATGTTTCTGTTTGTGTGATTTTGTGTGTGAATCCTGAAAGCATTCAGTCTGTGTGTGTGTGTGTGTGTGTGTGTGTTTGTTTATGTGTGTACTGACAGCAGGAACGTGGTCGAGTCCTCCGGTATATCAAGTGTGTGTGTCACAGAGTTGATATCTAAGATGGAAGGCACTGAAATGTGTGTGTTTATGTGTGTGTTTGATATCTGCATCTTTGGCACTCTGTGTGACGTGTGGGTGGATGTGAAGTGTGTGTGTGTGTGTGTGTGTGTGTATCAGAGTACTTGTGATAATTGCGAGTTGGAGCTATATGTGTGTGTGTGTAAATGTGGACCGATTATTAGCATGTGTGAGACTGCTCCACTTCCTCTGTGTGTGTGTGTGTGTCTGCCATACGTGCAGTGATCAGCCTTCTGTTCCCCTTCTTCATCCTCCTCTTCCATCTCTTCATCCCTCCATTCCTCCTCTCTTCTGCAGCCAAATCGGGTCATTTAATTATTTATCTCTCTCTCTCTCTCCTCCTCCTCCTCCTCCTCCTCCTCTCTTTGCCTCTCTGTGTCTCTCACCCTGCCTCGTTTTCACTCACTCTCCATTTCATCCTCCATCACTCCTTCTCTCTCCCTCTCTCTCTCCTTCCTCCTGGCCGTTCTCTATGTCTCTCTCTCTTTCTCTTTGAATATATTTATATCCAAATCCATCTTTCACCACTCGTTCCTCCTCTCTGTCTTTTCCTCTTTGATCCTCTCCGCCTTCATTTGTCTCTCTCCCTCCATCCATTAGCCACTTCATATGTCTCTCTTCCTTTCTCATCACATATATTTAGTTGGACTGGGTGCTGGGTACAATTTTCAGTTGAATGTTCCAATACTGACTCTTAAAATCATCTTCATCTTTGCATCTTTGCCTTTTCTCAGTTAATTTTATCTGCTAGGCTGTGCTGACCTTGTGTAAATTGAATTAAAAAAAAGAAATTTGTTTATTCGTAGATCTATAGAGAGTTGGGATAAGTTATTTCAGATGTCCAAAGGAACGTCACATTCATTTTCTTCATATTCAATAATATGATGAACTAATTTGTCAGAAATTATGTTTGTTTGTTGTTTGGTTTTGTTTTTTGCTGCAACCAGCAGACCTTAATAGGTCGCTCCGTCGGTCTACAAAAATTTCCCACCCTTTTTCCACTTTCTGCCTTAGGAGCGTGAAATTCTGCAGAGAACGAGTGTAAAAGTGTGCGTTTGCGTGTAACTTCCAAATGGATTCACAGACTTGCGCAAGATTTTGTGGAAAGGTTGGTCATAAGCTAAAGCCAGTGTACTTAGAGAAGTGAACTGCGACTGTCAAGGCACATTTCCTGGTGGAAATCACACTTTTGTTTGCACAGCTAACGATGAACAGAAGCTAAAGCTTAGTAGTTCATATACTTGACAACACATGCAGTGCTTTATGTTTACCTTAGTTCGATTAAAGTCAAGGTCGAATTTCCCTACTTTTTGTCATGGTTTTAATCAGCAGATGGAGTTAGTTCAGTTGTCACGAGACGTAACAGTAAACTTTTTTAGTCTGGATGAGCTATCTTTTTTAGTCTGTGATGAACTGCCTTGTTTGCATTTCTTTAAACCAATCACAAAGCTCAGGATGCAGCGACAGTGCTGCTGCAAAATAATGTTGAAGGGGAGCTGTTTCGTTAGACCATTTGCACACTGGGAGGTGAGCTCTGACAGTAAAATGACTACATCACTGCAAAAGAAAAGGTAGCAGTTGTTGGTTGATTATGTTAGTAACATCAGCATCCCAGGGGCTAATTTGCCGTAGGTTGCAACTGTAGGAGGTTGTTCTTGTTTCCTGAAAACGTAGATGAAGCGAGCGACCAATAGCACACCAGCAGTGTGCATCCGGTGAGTCAGACTGCTCCCGGGCATGTGCAGTAGTATTTCCTCTGCTGGTCCCACCAGTGTGTTCCCACTTGGCCTTCAGACTTCACATTGATTCTCAGCTCAAAAAAAGTTTTTACAAATATTAAATCTCCATGGATCAAAAATTCAGAGTAAGAGTCATATTTGACCTTGTTCTCAGTTTGTGGTGTCCTGTCAACAGTTTTATAGACGTCTCTTTTATAACAGCGGATTTTGAGGAAAATGCTTTTCGGGGTGTATGGGATTTTTTTTTTTTTTTTTGCAGTAATACCGGGAGTGGTCACTGGGCAATATTCTAAGCAAGGTTGAGCGTCAATGCTATATCCAGTGTCTTAATTATACATCAATATCAAATGCTACAGTGAACTCTGCATCGCTTTAGCTGAGCTCGCTCCAGCTCTAATTAGCTTGCCTACAGAGGAACAGTGGCTGAGACTCATGGGTATTATAGTATTTAGAGTAATTACCAAGCTGACAGCAAAGAAACAAAGTTGAAATCATGGGAATAGATGGCCATAAGATAGACCATAGTATTGTTAAATTATCCAGGAGATGTCTCAGCAGACGTTGAGGATATCGTCTTAAGAAAACAGTGGGGAAGAAATAATTGACAAACCGTCCGCCGATCTCCCTTTGCAACATTTTCACTCTAAAATTTCATCATTTTATTAGTTATTTATTAGTGAGCTTTTTATTGCTCAAATGTGTTGCAATCCAGCCCACGATTTTGCACTTTAAGCACTTTTATATTTCAAAGAAAACAACTGGGTTGCAGATGAAGATCAAAAAGAAATGTAAGTTCCCCGAACAAATTCTGAGGAGCACTGATGCAATATGTGTTCATCTGATGAAATTTATAGGTCTCCTCCGCTGAGTTTACAAGAGACAGATTGGTAGAAATGATTGAAGGAGTGACGAGATATCCTGACTTTCAGTTCTATATAATAAGATGTATATATGCCAGATTTGGTGCGTTATCACAAAATGAACAACAGGTTAGCTATGCCATCCCACTGCTTCATATTGACCATCAAATTAGCACTAAAAGAAGTGTTTTTACTGATTTACAGCACGATAGGACTAATAAAATTAATGACACGACCAGTTATTTTGTAAACACCCATAGAATTGTAAGTGAGTATTTGATTTGGTGATACTAGGATCTTGATTATTGTCTGTTGGGTCCACTGGAACAGGAGGGTTTGACCAACTGCTGATGGCCATTTTGAAAAATGGCTGCCACGCCCACCAGGGAGTGAGTTTGTGATACAAAAAAACCCCCTCAGAAATTCTCTGATCAATTGAAGTCATAGAGTCATAAAGTCATAGCTGCTAAAATTTAATTTTATTTTATTTTTTAAACTACAATGGCCCTAACATGCTGTCATACCAGGGTTATTTTTTCAGACTTAAGAAAAGGAAACACCATAGAGCTGTTTTCACAGTCTTAGTAATACTCCTAATGAAGTGTAAAGTGATCACGGTGCGTAAAAGTGGTGGAGTGCCCCTTTAACATTTAAGAATCAAACTGAATCAAATTGAAATTAATCAGGAACTCATATATCCACCATTTCTAAACATTGCTCATTTCATTTTCTCTTTCCTGCTTTATCTAAGACATTTTCTCTTCTCTCTTCTCTGTGTCTTTACATGATTTTCTATTTCCTCTCCTCTCTCTTTATCTACCTGCATTTGTCTGTCCCTCTCTGCCGTCCTTCCTCTTTCCCTTCATCCTCCTATAGCCTTCATGTCTTTCTTTGCTTCCCCATAAAGAGACACTGTATAATATGATAATATATATCCTTGCGTGCCTTCATCTCTCTCTCTCCCTCATTCACTCTCTGGCTGGCTCGCTTGTGTTTTTTTTTTTTTTTTTTTTTTTTGTTGGTTTTTTTTTTTTTTGTA
>JAJHUR010119445.1:0-17931 GCA_027495735.1 Lutjanus campechanus
AGAGACAGATATACACACACACACACACACACACACACACATATATATATATATATATATATATATATACATATATATATATATGTACATATACAATATGTGTGTGTTTGTGTATTATTGTTATTATTTTATATTGATGCATTTATATCAATTTATATTCATTTAGTTTTTTTTTTTCCTTTGTTGCCCCACTCCTGAAACTCAACCTCCGCCCTTGTGTTCATGGGTGAGTACTCTGTCCTCTTGCATCGTCCCGTTCCTTATCTCCACCTCTGTTTACCTGTTATGTTGCCATAGGAACCCCCACCTTGGAAGCCTATTGGCCAACCTGCAGAGGTAGACAGGTGAGGGAGTGCAGTGCGTGGGCGTGGAGGACAGACGTTTGCAGAGCGAGGAGGGGCAGACTGGGACTCAAAGATAAACACTGGCATGTCGAAGGAAAACAATGGAGCAATAAATGTATAGCAGGCGGGTAAAGACGTTGACAAAACGGGGGGGCGGGGAGAAGTTCAGGCCGGTGAGAGCGACTCACCCCGCGCTGCTTTCTTAGAAACAGGAAGTCGTCAGTTGAACCGCCGTCTCCTCTGACGCAGCTGGCTGACGCTGATGACGGCCATGTGTCAGGGTTGCTATAGTAACCACCCGGCAAGGACAAACATCCGGATTACTGTCTACTGCCATGTCACCATTTTTCAACAAATTAGAACTGTGGTTTAGCCACGATGCATTATTATTGGTTACCATGGTGACAGCAAAATAAAGAGGATGTACAGTGACAGGTTTCCCCAAAAATATTGTAGGGAGAACATTTTAAAACTGTGAATATTAAACTGTGAATATCAATACTTAACTAATTTTATATTTAATATTTTCAGTGTCCAACCAGAATACATTGACTTTTAATGAAAAAGAAACAAAAACAAGTTGGGATAAAAGCAGTTTACATGTACATATAATGTATTTTAGTTTTATTTCTTGTATTTGTTTATAAATAATGAAAAAAACAACAACCTGTAACTATTGTATAATAATAGTTTGAGTAATTATGACTAAGATTTACATCTATTTAAGGCACCTGCCTCATTCCTGGCAGCTTCATACTTTGTTAAATTGACAAAAAGACAAGGTTTGACAAAAATATTGTCTAAAACAGCACAATATTCAGAACTCAATTGTGTTCAGCCTTTATTTTCCTAAATGAAATTTGGCTTGCAGACAAACCAGGCAGTGTTCAGTGACAGCAGGTTTTTAACTAAAGAAAAGATAAAGAAAATCATTCTATTTTGTGTTTTTTTCTTTCAGTCATGGTATTGTTTGTTTTTTTTTATATATATACAAGTAGAAATTCTCATCAATTCTCATCATGATAACTCTTGTCAGATTTAAAGCTGAGTTAGATAAATGTGCTAAACAAAGACAAAGAACCAGGTGTACTAGGAGGTGGACTAGGTGTAAACAGCTGCATGATGTGATGGTGCAGCTAAAAGTGAAACAAATGTCAGAGGAAGTAAAGGAGCGTCAGCAACCTTTTCAAGTCCTTTATAGGTCCTCTTTAAAGGAAATATTTGTTCAGCGTTAGTTCTGTTTTACAAATGTGTTTTGTTTCTTACATGATGAGTTGAGCCACCCCGATACATGGGCCTGATCACAGATTTTTGACAGAACATATTATGCAGAAAATGATACTTGGGGAGATTTAGATTTTTCACAATGGGGAACATTTATGAGGACAAGAGGAGCTCCCTGACAGGTGTAAATACTGAGGACTTAAACAGCCGGCAGAGTTAAAATGATCAGAAGCTTACCGATACTGAACAGTACTGATGTTTATTTAGATATTTCTTTTATTTTTATTTACTTTTTATTTTCTCAGAGCTCATTTTTAGAATTAGTTGACAATTTTCTAATGTTAAAAGAATATTTAACTTAAATATTCTTTAATAAAGTTATTTGTTAAGGAAAACAGCTTTCTGAGTGCACCAACATTGGTGCACAATCCATATAAAAAAATGTCTATTTTCAATTTTGGCCACCATATTGGTAATCTGTGACTTTTTTACCCTCTAAAATCTGGATCAGTATCAGTCTCAGAAGTTCCATATCAGTCAGGCTCTCATGACGAGACACAGATTTGAAGGAATCGTGGTCACACTCATTGCTCAGGTGCATTTATTTCAACTTCAAGTCATTATGTAAATGTACAATATCAAGAATTAGGGAAATGGATCCAATTATTTTTGTAGATTTTCTGTGTTTTGAATGTGACGAAGTTCCCCACCTAATGAAACCTAATTATTGTCTCTCAGTTTTCTTGATTTTCTTTTTTCAGTAGTCGGCTTCTCAGAAGGACTTTAATGATGCGATGATGTGTGAAAAAAGACTGCGCAGAGTTCATGAGAGGTCAGAAGTTAACGTTGTTGCATAACTGTGACCTAAATTGATTTTTCATCAATAGGTGACCAGGTGTGATGACAGTATGCAGGCTTTCATTCCAGCCAAAGACAAAAGTCAGCGCATTTTGCTGCTGAGCACAAGATGTCAGGTGGAACTAGAGTCAGTGAAAAGTGTTGGTGTAATCTTTGTTTGGAATGAAAACTAGCTTTTGCTTTCATGTCCGTAGTCCAAGAGAAGAAGCAGCTAGAGAAACGTGAAAAAGAGTATTTTTACTTGACCAAAGTTTTGTGGAGTGTTGTGGGAAAAGTTGCCCAAACTATATTACAATATTAAAGGCTGGGACAAATTAGACTATAATAGAGTTAGGAGACATTTTTTGGTGACAAGATGACCAAAGCCTCCTTATTATATCAATAGATTTATGCATTTTTGTGCTAACCCAGTCCGTTCATTCTCTCTAACTCAGTGGTTCCCAAAGTGGGGGGCGCAGAACCATTGCAAGGGGGGCGCGAAAGACCAGGGGAGAAAAAAAGAGTGAAACAAACCTGAATGAATATGATCTATGTAGGGGGAATAAACACATGAGTTTGCTGTTTTTATCCAACTGACCTTTATTTCGCTAAAATTTAACCATTTAATTCTTTTTTTATCAGTTCCATCCCCAATTATTGTTAACAATTGATTGAAAATTTTGTGGTGGGGGGCTTGAACTTTTGTTGGCTTCTGAAAGGGGGGCATACTGGAAAAAGTTTGGGAACCACTGCTCTAACTCAAATTCTCATCAACAAAAATTCCTAGAAAATCTGTAGAATCTCCAGACATCTCAACAAACTCAATTCTAATTATATAATTGTTTTAGTGTGGTTTTTTAATTAAAAAGATAATTTATGTAATCTTAGCCATGTAGCATAGGCAGATAAACCAACACTATTATCCTTAGCGAACTGAAATTTGAATCAGCAAGAACTAGGACTGTGTCATCTGCAAACATTATTGATGAGAGGGTATTTGAAACTTTAAACAAATCATGTACGTAGATATGGATTAATAAAGGTCCAAGAAAGGACCCCTGTGGAACGCCACACAGTAATCTAGCTTTGTTAGAATAGTGACCATTAAAACAAATGAACTGTCTTCTGATGGTGACCGTTTTTTTTAACCATTTGTCAATGGTGTTATGAAAACCATACTTACACAGCTTCTCCAATAAAATATGAAATAAAAAAATATGTTAACTGTATCAAAGTATTATAAGCTAATTTATTATTCTCAAGTACAACGGTAACTTTGTCCGTCAGGTAGAGCAGAGCCAGAGTTTGAATTACACACTGGCTTTTGGGAGAGCCCTATTTTCCAGTGCTTAGTGCTGCTAAAACATGCACGTGCATGTGCATACATGGCAGTGTGTGACAGCGCTGTCAGGCTAACTGCAAAAAAACCTTCTCTACTCTCTACTGTTACTACTACAGACAGTTAATACTGTCAGTAATATTTTATATAGGCCAAAAAACAACAATGTAAGGCTACTGTTTCAAAATCAAGCCTAGATTACACACTGTTTAGCAAGCCTGTGTTTTTAACTACAGAAAAATAAGGAGATTTGTTGTGCTGTTCAGTTTAGTTTCTACAGAGCAGGCATGAGGTATCAACATCATCTGTGCTTTGTTGGATGCAAACTAATGTGAAGGGCTAAATTAGGGCATTTCCAACCACAAAAAGCAAACAGGAACTGAGTAAGTGTCATACACAGAACTGTGTCACTTAGTGAGGATAAATGTTCTGAAATGATAAAGTAATGGCAAATAAACACACAACAGTGGCATATTATTAATTATTATTTATTTCAAGAACATGTTTTAGAGCTCCCACTAAGTGGAGTGATTTTTCCAGAGACTATACTGGTGTTAGTAAAGAACTGAGTTTGAATCTAAATGAAAAAGAATCCTTTTGTATATATTTATTCTAAAATTTTGAAAAAGCAATACAATAATACAATACAATTAAAAGCATTATTGAAAAAAAAAGATTCAAGACACATAAACTGCTTTTTCAAAGAAATGTAATTTTAATTTTGTTGAAATCACACATAGTAGAAACCTTTTTTTTTGTTTTTGTTTTTTTTGTTTTTTTACAAATATGATACCAACAACAACAGATGACAAAACAAAAACAACACAAAGTAACTTTGGCTTTGAATCATCAAAAAATAAAAGCAACATACAAAAACACTAAAGCAAACATTGTGGCAGACCTTATTAAAAAATATTTTATTTCAAACAAGTTATGCATTTCAGGGTGCAATTTTTTATTTATTTATTTTTTTAGAATTCCACATAGTTTTGATAAAAATAACTTCTATGGCTTTGTGATAATTGTAGCTTTTAATGGTCTGTAAATACAATAAGAGAGCAGGCATTAATCCAAGTGAAGTGTTTCATTACAGATTGTGAGGAAAAAATCTTACAATGAGGAATTCACTGAGACAAACACAGACTAAATTCATATTGTCAGCCATTTCAAAATAAATGTATTTAAACGTGCACAAAAGACGATATGACAAGCTACAGCTGTGTGTGTGTGTCTGTGTATGTGCGTGTGTGGAAATGAGACCAGACCCCTGTTCCTGCTGAACTGAGCCAGCCGACGTCACACACTGATTATCAGCACAGCAGGCACAGGAGACCGACCCAGCAGGGGGGTGAGGGGTGGGAGGTGGGGGTAGACAGACACACACACATACACACACACACACACACACACACACACACACACACACACACAGAAGTCAAACAAATAGACACTGATGCTCAGGCAGAAATCAACAAGTGGAGAAAATATGAACACAAACACACAGTTACACACACTGACACACACCCTGGCAGCCGGCGATACAAATGACGACATACGATGACATACTGCTCGCCCTACAGGATCAGGAGCAGTCCTCGGCGCTAATGAGACAGCTGACATTTAGCAGACACGGACACACTGAAGCCGCACAATTTCAGCCAATCCAACAGATTACCAGTTATTACCAGAAGCTTAGAGACAGTGATACCTTCTCCCGGCCGCAACGCACCACCCTTAGGCTTTCACAAAGACAAAAGTGAGTCATCTGTGAACCACACATGTACTCAACCTTCAACGCATGCTGTCACAGTGGAAGTGATTGGGTGTGATGAGTCCGGAAAAAGAGAGAATCAGAGAATCAATGAGAAGTTTTTGCCTTTTCTTTTTGACAATATCACAGTTTTCACATGTTGACAACTGGCAGTGAGCTACAGTCAAGTTCCATCCAAACTAAGCACAAGCTTTAACTTACAATTCACAGAAAATCTGCAAAAGTAAATGCAGATTTATGCGTGTTTCCATCCACTACCAGATGGACTGAGACAAACAGCTGTTGGTGCTAATTCTCCAGTCAGGTGCAGCGAGGTGAAATGATTGATAAGTGCAAGTTCAAGCTCAAATGAACATAAATTATGTAAAAAAAAAAAAAAAAAGTGATGGAAATATGGGATTTATGTTTGTTTCATGTGCTCAAATGCTCCTAAAAACAGGTGGATGGAAACACTTTATGTCTTAAGTCTTCAAGGATTCATTTTTTTAAAACCTGGTTTAACTTTAAATTGTTTTGCACCAAACTTTTAAACTAGTTTAAAAATTAGAGAGATTAAATTTAAGCCTCTCTTTAAACTAAATTATTATTATTTTTCCCTCCTGTGCTGCTGCTCCATTAATTTGGCCACAGGTTTTTCTTGCAAGAGGATGAATTAGAGCTTCTCTGCTGAGACGACATGAGCAAGCTAACTAACTTTTTTGCTAGCTAGCAAATAATGTAACATGTTTTTAAATAACTTTTGAGCTAGCTAGCACACAATGTATCATTTTTTTAAAACAACTTTTCAGTTAGCTAGCAAACAATGTAACATTTTGTTAACTCTTTAGCTAGCTAGCAAACTGTAATGTGTTGTTAATTTCTCAGACAGCTAGCAAACAATATTTGGCTACAAACAATATTTGGCTAAAGCTGCTGATTTTGGAGGCCTGTGTGGACAAAAGTGATAGTGTCTCTACCAGAATAACCAGAAAATATAATGTCAAAAATATAGAAGCATCAGTAATTAATTGAGACCGCTTCAAAAAGCTCCTTGTGGCAGCTTTAAAAAAATATCGAGCAGCTTTAAGTTTGCAGATCTCTCCCTTCTTTTAGAGACTTACTAAATCCTGAAAGCGTGCAAATGTATTTATTTATTTTAATCTGGGTAAGCGAGCATCTCCATATGGATTAAACTCAATTTAATTTTGATTTAATAGTCAATAAAGTTGGATTTAATTCAGTAAATTGGGGTTAGTTGTTAATTGTGCAACAGATCTCTGCATGATTTAAAACTGGTTGGAACTAATCTTAGATTAAATTCATCCTTGTTGGTTCAACCAAGAGTTTCATATTTTGGGGTCTTTAGAGGATATAAAATGGCTCATCAGTCGACCATGGCGGGCATCTTTTTGCTCGTCTGAACCCTGGTGTTGCTGTGAGCAGCGGCGGTTTGATGCAGTGCGGCCCCTCCCTGACCTTTACTCCCCTCCTCCCTGCAGGCTGCAGCCCTGTGGCGGCAGAACTTAACCACTGTGAACATGGCACACACTCACTGTTCACATGTGGGTTAAGTCCTGCTGCCGCACAGCCAGGTTACACGAGCATCTGCTCCTGACACAGAGCGAGATGGGTGTGTTTGTGTACGAATATGCAAATCAGAAACAAGGGTGTGACCGCGTGCGAGTTGGCAAATGAGTGTGCGTCTGCGCTTGTGAGAAAGAGCTTGCTTTCTTCATGTCAGCCATTGGAAATCCCTGGCAATGTGATTCAGTCCTGTAGTCTCAAAAATCACTCTGCCAGGAATTCCCCTGGCCAACAGAGACAACCAGACAGTTTGTGGTGAGAGGAAGCCGTCGAAGCATGCAAAAAATAAATAATAAATACCACAGACCACCTCCATCATTGTACCATCTGATACTTAAAGCTACTACGACAAACTTTCACACTGTGTTGATTTTGGAGGCCCCTCTGGACAGGAGCAGTAGTTTTTCCACCATGATAACCACAAAATATGAAACATGAAAAATATAAAATTGTGCAAAACAGCATCTTCTGTTTCTTCTTAACTGGCTACTACTTACTACATCTCTTGCCAGGGGAAATTTAAACACTGGCTTGTTTCATCTGATTTCACAGAGAATTCCACTTAAGACCAACAATATAGACACAGCTGATTTTCTCACTGATGCTCTTATTTGCTTATGTAGGTTATAAAGAGACATCAACGCTAAACTGAAATGGTTTACTGAGATGGTTTACTTTGAAAAGATTTTTGAGTGCAACTCAAACTCTTAAGTTTTGGAGAAAAAAAAAGTTTTACCCACTACCACTACCATCTTTTCTAGATAATTTACTTTTCTTATTTAGATAAACTTGAATCTTTGAGTTGTGGAACCCTCCCAAAAAACGTATCTCAAAAATGATTGAGTCAGCTCATTGCCTTTCAGGCACCTGAATAATGACAAATAAGGTTCAACTAACTTTTTGAAATGCGTTTATTTTAGAATCTAAAACTCAAAGATTTAAGTTTATCTAAAGAAGAAAAGTAGAGACGATCTAAACTAAAGATTATAGGTTGGCAAAGCTTTCAAAAGTTTATTTCAAAACTTAAGTTTTTGAGTCCCAACCTTTATTTAAAGATGTACTTATTCCAGTAGAGGAGATACGGGATAGATAGAAGGATTGTAAGAGGCTTCGTTTTGTCTTTTAGTTTTCTCTTTTTTCCCCTCTTTCTTTTCAATTTTATTCGATTTTTTGTTTGTTTCTTTGTTTTTGTATTATTTGTTATCGCGCTTCCTCCCCTACTTTCATCATGTCTCATATAAGCTGCCTGCGTAACTCATTATTTCCCGACATTAGCGGACGGATGAAGGTGGAGGAAGGGATGCTGGGAAGGGTGGAATGATGCATATGTGACCATGTTGTTATGCCGTTACATTGCTATGTGTAATGAGCACTGCATCAAAAGAGCAATTTTTAAAAAAATGTAAAAACCCCTCGTAGTAACTTTAATATGAATTATCACCGTGGTCTGACGTGCTACATGTTTGTCATTCACGGGTCAGAGTCATCGCGCTCTCTCAGCCCCGTGTGCGCTGTATGTGCATGGTTCTCGTCAACTCCCAGACTTCCCGTGGCCTCTTATAAAAATAGCTTTTCAATGACAGAATGGAGAATTAGGTTAGAAGGAAGTGGCCAGTCAAGTGGCACTCCCTTTAAAGACGTTTGCCCCTCTCTGTTCTCCTTCTGCCCCTTTATCTGTGCTCGCTGTGTGGACAAAAAAAAAAAGACTGTTTTCCCTGCTGCTAAGCTACTGCTAAATCTTGTCAGAAATTGTCAGGAATTTTCACGTTGTGTAAGCCGATACTGTATTTATGTGCTATTGCTGCTCATTACTGCCTGTCAAATGATATCTGACACATCCTACACAAGTTAAAGACATACACCCTTCACCCCTGGAGCAGAACCTATTACCATAAATTCCTTATTATTGAATTTGACTTGTCTGGACAGGACGAGATTTAAATAATTGAATGTCATTCCCAGCCCCAGATCCACACTGAAAGCTACTTTACCATCCCTCTCTTCAAGTCCCTTTATTTTCAGCAGCATGAATATTCCACCATGTTCAAGGTATGAGTCAGTGGGACACTTTTGGGGAACTCCAGACTCTAAATAAGTTTTAGCCGGCTGTCTGTTGTCACTGAAGGCCTGCCAGAGAGCTGTGCCAGGGACACAGTGAACTCACTAACGCTGTATCATTGTTGTCACTAATCTGCTGCAGCAGGTCTGAGAGTTTGGAAGGAGCTTCCCAAAATAGCACAAAACCTTCTTCTTATCCTGTATTTTTTAAGAAAGGAAGATTACTACTCCAACAAAGCAACTAGTGCTGCCCGGGGGAATGGAAAAGTTCATAATAAGATCTCATCTTTGCCTACCCTGTGTCTCCTGGACATGAATGAGGTCAGTTTCAGCCCAGTGTGAGACTTTGACCGTTTTCTCTTACTTCTTAAATTCAGCTACGTCTCGTCTCAGCCTGAGACTAATTTGAGCCCGATTAAAGATCTTAAAATGTTTGGGGTTTTTTGGTCTCACTGCACTGATCTTAAATTTACACTTACATAATCAGCCCTGGAGACACCTATGATCTCAGCAAAAGATCTGCTTTTGTTTTGTTTTGCTTCTTTTTTTTTTTCTCCCTACGGGTTTTTTTTTTTAAAAAAAAGAGGAACAGACGAGACTGCAGTGAGCTCAAAATAAGAATCTCATTCATTTCTCATAAGACAAAGAAAAGACGATTGTGAGAAACTAAATTTTCCTCCTGGGTAAAAACATCACGCAGAATTTAAAAACCCTGTTTCATGTGCGGATGCTTTCTAGTTTCCTTCAGGCCGGTCTGAGTGAGTCTGTGTGGTCCAAAATGGACCCACTTCAAACACATTATTTAATTATTAAATAGAACTGAAAGTTATGTCACTTGTCAATTTTTTTTAAAGCTGCTAACTGTTCTCCTAATGCTAATCAAAATACACATTTTCAGACCATATTTCTTATTTGACGTTGATTTAGTAGGGCTACAGAGTCGACATATTTCTTTCTCCGTCTGCTCTCTCTGTACACTTGAACGTGTCTCTTTTACGGACTCAGATTGCGGCACAAGAAGAATTTTTGAGGCCCCGGCTAGCTTAGCATAATTTTAGGGCCAGGCCTTCCAGAGGTGTTATTTTCACAAAGGAAAGCATTCACAGATGAGCTCACATGTGGTTGTTTCTCCTGAGTCACTGTGAGAAAACTGAGGCTTAAGAGTTTTCTCTCTGATCTTATGCTCCCAATGTCCAGGAGACTTAAACTAGACAAATTTAAGATCATTTAGAGCACATGTGTCAAACTCAAAGCATACGGGCCAAAATTTAGGCCAGCGCCTCATTTCACGTGGCCCGCGAGATCTTGAAAAGTATATATAACTGGTGTAAAACTGCTAAATTATCTCTAAAACTATATACTAAATGCAACGGCAGTTGTTTAATATGATAGCATTAGTAGAGAGATGATGATGATGATTTTAGTGAATAGTTATTTCACTGTTAATGAACAATAAAATGATTTTTTTTACTAATGTTAGTAATGCTAATAACAATGCTAATAATACATCCTATTTTATCATTAGTTTAACATGGTCAATAATTAGTTTGTTTACCGTCTATAAACATATTTGGATGGCTATTATACAGTTTCAACTCATAATTATAATACGTACATTACGTTACGTACGTGAACTTACGTGAGTACCTATTTCAACCCAAAGCACGAGCTTCTCCTGAACCTACCCAAGTAGTTGTTTGTACTTTTATTTTGAAAGTCTACCTAGGCGGTGCTTTATTTTTTTATTGCTACCTTGACCGAGGAGCCCTGCGTGTGTAGAACCTACGCTCAAGGCTTATCTACAGTGTCATCGTTTGAAGCGTAGGTCCACTGACCGAGCCGCCGTATTTTATGAGGTGGGAGTGAGAACATGTTGTCTTGTCTATGAACATTATCTGGAAGGTTACTGTAAAGTTGAAGTTATGTTTATGATACTTTGTATGATTTATAATATATAGTGCATCCATAATAATTATCTGAAAGGCCACTATAAAGTTACAACTTATACTTATATAACTTAACAAATCCTTAATAAATGGTCTGTGGAACATACATAACACTCGTTTTTGAGAACTTGGATGAATCATGTCCTATCAAAACAAAAAATTATCATTAAAAACAGCAATTCCAACTCTTTTTTTTTTTACAAAAACACAATTTAATATAAGAAAAGGGTTAGCTATACCCTATAGGACCCCGGTCTCACTTCCTAGTTTTAAAGAAAGGCGGGAATACTGCTCAGGCACTGGTAAGCTTTCTATTTTTCAACAAACTCATTAATAAGATTGCTATCAGACGTGTCTCAAATATAACACCGCTAACACCGTAGCCCGTCTAAATCTTTCCGAAGTTAATAAGAATTATGGTTTAAAAATGTGCATTTTGATTAGCATTAAGTGCAACTTTAAAAAAAAATATTATGGCAAAAGAGATTCCATCTGACAGAGCTGATGTCTACATTTAGTTAAAAAAAAAATTTAAATCACATGGAGGCTCCTGCGTTACAAAGTTTGATCTTTTAAAATACATTTTCCCAGTATGATTGAAGACCAGAAATCACAACCGTCTGAAAAGTTCTGTCCTAAATCTCAAGAATAAGCGATGAACATTATTTGAGTGATTGTTAACGATAAAATAACTGTTAACTACAGTTTAATTAACCATTTACTATTTATTCGTGAGGGTAAAGCCTCACCTTAGTATTAATCTCATTTGCGTCCGTGAGAAACTGAAGAAATAATCTCTTCTTGGATTTAGCTCTCCTCTCTATCATTGAAAAATAAACTACCTGCATAAAAGTGAATCTTTACACACGCTGTGCTGGTTTTAGTTGTAGAAAGGAGGATAACTTTACTTATGTTTTGCGGCGTGTGCATTAAACCCTTCTGTCCTCCACATGGTGACAATAAGGCAAGAAAGAAGGTCATCTAAGGTCCCAGCACCCATCAAAGACAGCGTGCTAACTCCTCTTTAACTCCTCTCCTCCATCAACCTTAAAACCCTCCATCCCGCCATCCTTTCATCTGGCAGCGGTTCATCTCGTGTGCTATTTTCTCTGCCTTTTCATCTTTTCCATCGGTTTCTCTCCCCCCCCTCCTTTCTGCGTTCCTCCCGTCGAACCCACAGCCGTTAATGTCCATGAGCTCATTCCTTCCCTTTCCCTGTAATGACGGCATTCTGGTTGACGCACGCTGTCCAACACCTCACCTCAAACGCTCGCTGCAAGGAGCTCAACATGTCTCACTTTTGCAGTTGTGCTTTTTCTTTTTTTGAGGCGATCCTGTTGTTACGCTCAGATTGGATGTTTATTCTGGTTTAGAATAATCATAAGGTTCTGCCATGTGGGCTGCGACTTATTGGCAGCTCATAATTGTGCCAACGTGTTGCATCCTGACGGAGGCGTAGAGTAGGAAAATTAGTATCACCGAGCGACGGTCGCCAGCAGATGTACCCTGGTGAAGTCAAAATGTTTTCAGAGAGGGCGCACGGGCTTGCGTGCGGGCGCTTTGATGGTTTTAGGGTGTACGCTTGCTATGCTATGTGTGTGTTCTCGTGCGCGCGACGTATATGGAGGCCCAAGTGTGGACGTGGCCACTGGCTGTTTTCTCAGACCGTCTCTCTCCCCTTCAGCCACAGTTCAGGACTGACATTGCCGTTTACACAAGGGCACACAGTTAAGTGGAAAAGCCTCTGTTGAGACAGCTGGATCTCAACCCCGTGTTGTTTCAACACATATCTTCTCTCCGCCTGTGTCCTTGTATGTGTGTGCGCGCGCACACACACACACACACACAGATGCACTAAGAAATGCACACATGCTCGCAGGCAATAATATGCCGGCTATCAATAAACAAACACAGTTATGTCAGTGGGCTGCCCGGCAAACATGGCATGTGCGTTAGCTGGGTTCTCACCCTGTCTCATAAACCAAGAATAGTACAAATACATACCAGTCTGACATCATTCACACCCCCGGGCTGTGAACTGCTTCACAGAGCAAACAGTGAGCGGGGAGGCTGGCTGTGCGCTCGTATTGTGCACTTCATTAATAATTATGTATCAAACTGAGGCCATTTTTTTTTTGTATCTTTCCATTGCATCAGAGAATTTTACAGAAGGCAGTTTGTTTCCAGTGTGGAATCGATACATCTGAGTCTGATGCTTCAAGACATTATGTCAACAGTGGAGCTCAGGGGTTATAATAACACCTGGAGTCAAGTGTAAATAGGCCACATTTGCTTTTCATAATTCCCGTCGTATCCATTACAGTCTCGCCCCGATAGGTGCGGAGCGTGGAGGGGAAAGTGACCGTGTTAACTGGATCACCTGAGTCCAGGAAGTGAGGCGAGGAAAGATGGCTGACGCAGCAGAAACCGAGGCAGCATTTCCTCTGCAACTTATTTTTTCAGTCTTTAAAAGGGGCAGCTCTACATATTTTCCCTCTTACCTGTAGTGCTATTTATTTATCTAGACAGATTTGGTGTGATTTTGCAGAGTTTTGGAGTTTTCTAATGGAACTAAACAGCACTCAGCATGTGATGCATTTGAAAGAATCAAGAGCAACGTCTCTTCGTTTCAGTTGTTGGTTCAACTTAACATGTTAGGTTTATTGAACATGTTTTCTCAAGTACAGCTGTGTTAATATCAAGTCTGACTAGAAACGTTTAGTTGTTTTGAAATTATTATTTTTTGTACAAAATTACCTCAAATTGCCTCTTCAGATTCAGTCAGCATGAAATCTTATGAAACCCTGGATGCTAAACTTTATAAGTTAAAACAAATAGTTTATTTTTACAGTGCGCATCTGCACACATGAGTGTGCATTCTTGGATAAAATAACAGGTTTGCAAACTGAAAGCATGTTCTGACACTGAAATAACTGCTACACTGGAAAAATGCCACTTAAGTAAAAAAAATAAGTTTGAAAAATGAATACAAGGCATGTGATACATAACAAAAATCTGCCAATGCTTGTTAACAGACAAAGGTAAAGATACTGAAGATCTGTCGAAAAACGAGTCACTGAAACATGTGCTTTGTTTGGTGATTATGTCTTATATGTCTTATATTAAAGGGACAGTTCACCCCCAAATAAAAAAAAAAGTATATTTTCCTCTTACCTGTAGTGCTATTTATCCATCTAGATTGTTTTGGTGTGAGTTGCAGAGGATTCTTTTTGGATATGCAGAGATGTCTGCCTTCTCTCTAATATAATGGGACTACATGGAAGAAGTCATGATCCGGTTGCTAAAGATAATCCACAGACGTTGTTGCGAACTGTTTTCTTTCTGCAGTAACATCTACCAGAACTACTGCTTACTTTCTTTCAACAGTCTGTGGATTATCTTGAGAAACTGAGTCATGATTTCTGGAGAGAAACATGGCTGTTGAGTTCTCCAAATGGACTTTTTTGGCGCTTTGAGCGCCACAAGCTCAAACTTGCAAATGTAAAAACCTACCCTTTCAGCCTGGTTTTTGATTAAGAATGCTTTATAGCCATGAATCGTATTTATTTGTTATTTCATTCAACATGATTTGTTATTTTATTATTATCAGTATTGTTTTCCCCCCTTTTGTTGGTTTAATTAGGTTTTATTTTGTTTTGTCTGTCGTAATCTATTTTTGTAGTTTTTATTCCACTTTATCACAGTTTTCACTTGCTCTGTCATTTATTAAGCACTCTGAATTGCACTAACCTGCATGAAAGATGCCATACAAATAAAGTTTGACTGATTGATTGAATGACAAGCCATCTAGTCCCACTATACCAGAGAGAAGGCTGTTATCTCCAAAACTCTGCAACTCACACCAAAACTATCTCGATGGATTTTTTTTAAAAAGCACCGCAGGCAACAGCAAATATATGTAGTTTTGATTTTTGAGTGAACTGTCCCTTTAATCTGAGCAATTACAGACTCAGTGGCGGAGTTGCAGAATGAGCTAAGCTCTCTAAAGTCTGGTGGATGGATGCTTATTCAGCGCTGTCAGTTTCCCTGCAAACACTGTAGTGAAAACGCAGAACACTTTGAACCCACACACCTTGCATAGCACCACACCCTGACTGTCTCTCTACCAGACGGAGTGTGTGTGTGTGTCTGGGTATGTGTGCGTATGTGAGATTGTATTTGTTTCATGTTTCGTGTGAGGGCGTAATTATTGCTGAGCCCGTGACATTCAGTGACATTCAAACAAGGACTTGCGCTCTACTATGGGCCTTTTCTCTGTTGTACTTTTTTCCTGAATCAAAGGCCAACGTTCATTGGCTGGCCTGGAATCAATGGAACGCACCACCACATGTGGGACATTAGTCTGAGAATAAAAAAGTATTTCCAGCTCCAGATCGAGAAGGGGGGAAAAAAAAGGGAAAAAAAAGGAGAAAAGCTCAAAGTCTCTTCGGGCTGTAAAGCTAGCCTCAGCAGCAGTGAAGAGCCCAGCCCAAAGCCCGTGGTCCGCTCCCTGTAGACCAATGCGTGTAACCCTATCCTCGGCCTGATTCTTTGCCAAACACCCTTACCACCACCAGCCCTGTACTTAGTGTACAGCCGCCCTGCTGCCACTGAACCACACATGCACAAATGGATGCAGAAACTCCGCGTGCGCACACACACACACTTTTATTCCACTACGCCACGGTTTCCTGAGCCGGGGCCCATTCCTACAGATTGCTGCCGGGCACACCCACCCACCCCACCAAAGCCAAGAAGTCTCTCCTCCTTCTGTTCCCTCTTTCCTCCATCCATTCATCCATTCAGCCTTACCTCCAATCTAATGATTCCTCACTGTAAAAAGGCAGATTAACAAAAACTCCCACCTCCATGACCACGGAGGTCAATCTAAAGTCACAAATCAACTCCTTCCTATTTTGTCTTTCCTCTATTTTTTCCGCCTTCCACTGCGCAATGTGGTCTGCACCGACGCTCCAACCAGATAGGACGGGCTGGCCGGCCGGCAGACACGAGAGGACAAGACACACGGCCGGCCCCTGGACTGAGCTGCAGCTGAAAGTGGGTTAGCTACAGTAGCTGCTGGATTCCCTTCCTTTCATGGAGGTTTGGGAGCTCGCAGACTTACAGGGCCTCTGAACAATGAGAGGAATGTTTGAGCGGCTCCGGCCTCGCTTCGCCACTACCATTACAGCTGCTTTTCTAGAGCTTTTTATGACCTCTGTTCCCACTCTGCGCTGCCAGACGGATGGACATGTAGACAGATAGATGACACACACGGGTGGCTGGATGACATACATACTGTGAGCAGGCGGTTGGAGAGGAAGGCGGACAAACAGGTAGAGGCAAAGCACTTAAAGTCATTCAGGCGGGTGCGGATATAAATCAAACAGACGTACTGGACAGACAGAGACGAAGCCATCCCATTCAAAGGAACTATTTACGTCTGACCTTTGTAATGGAGCCGGTCCACAGTGGCACACCGCAGATGAGGGCAATATTCCAGTGCCAATATTACAGTACATTAGAACAGCAGGCACAGGTTACTGTCGCTCCGTGTGAATGTCTGTCCTGATCAACAGGTTGCAGGAATTGCTGTGAAGTGAGCGTGAAGTGCCTCTCTGTGGGACACCAGACGAATAAAAAAAAAAAGAGAAGAAAGTCAAAGAAAAGCGTACAGATTTGCCAGGTCATAAAGTCATAAAACAGTAAAAAAAAAAAAAAAAAGCCTTGCGAGAGGAGGCAGAGGCGATGCTGCACCTACCTGAGACAACAGTTTTTACTCCTTTCCTCTGTCTCTGTCTCTGTTTCACTTTCCTCTACTTTGCTCTCGTGGTCGAAGTTGAACTTCACAGTTGTCGTCCCCCCCCTTCCCTCCCCTTCTCTGCTCTCCCAGTGTGTCTCCCACTCCCTCTCGTCTTCTCTCGTGGGTCTGTTCCTCCTTCGACTGTGCAGACGGCAGTGTGTGTGGACGCGAGTGTGTCTGGGAGCCAGACAGGGTGAGAGTAAGAGAGTGGGCGGGCCCAGCCCCAATGCAGGGGATTCCTTTATGACGATGTCAGAGGAGAGCAGGCCCTCCCCTTCCTCGCCTCCTCCTCCTCCTCCTCTCCCCCCCTCCCCTCCCCTGTGCATGGCCGAGGCTGCTGCTGTTGCTGCTGCTGCTAGAACACAGGAAAGGGGGCAGGGAGATAATTGGCTGCACAGCTGCTAATAAATGAGCAGAGGCTGTTTGAGTCAATAGCAGGCAGGAAGAGGGCCGAGTTAAATGTGCAGTGTTTTGGTGGACAAACACACCGAGCTGGTTTATGACACTGTTTTTGTGTGCCGAAGATGTTCTGCGCAGAGTTGCAAAACAGTTGCATGTTTTAAATCATTCCTCCCAGCAGATAGTGATCATTTCCCTCTTAGTCTGACTGTGATCAGAGTGAACACATTTAGCCTAAAGATACAGTTAATTCAAGATAAATGAGCTCAGTTTAAGACCAATATGATACTTTGACCATTTCCTCATACTTCTTAAATTCGGCTCCTGAGAAATTTGTCTCGTCTCAGCCTGAGACTTAATTTGAGCCCAAGTGAAGATTTTGAAATGTTCTTTCTTTGCCTCACTGCGCTGATCTTGAATTTGTCTTAAATAATCAGCTTTTTTTTTTTTAAAGATAACATCTAAAAGAAAACTTGGTTGTCTTAACTGAGATCTTAAATTTGTCCCAGTGGTCAAATTAAAGTCTTGTTGCTGACGGTCGTCAAGGAGAAACCTCTGAAATATCTATGAGCTCAGCGAAAGATCTCCTGCTTTTCTGTTGTTTTGCTGGGGTTTAGGAGAAACAGATGAGACTTCAGTAAGCTCAA
>JAJHUR010119446.1:0-46842 GCA_027495735.1 Lutjanus campechanus
GAGAGGAGGCAAATCAGGAAGAGCTTCAGAGCAAAAACATCCTCTTGTTACATTAACACATTTCCTAGAAAAACAACAGCGTATATTTACAAAAAACAACAAAGTTTATCAGTTTGATCTTTAAATATTTCACCTTTGTTCTGTATTCAACTGAATACAAGTTAAAAAGTTCTTTTTAAAATCACTGTGTTCTGTTTTTTATCTACATTTGACACATCTGAAGTATTTTTGAATTGAAGTTGTGGATTATTAACATTTTTTCATCAAAAGTTCCCCTGGGTCATCACAGCTCGTTTGGTTTTCAGAGCCTGCAGCCTGTTTGGATTCATTTTCATAACAGCAAAAATTCATGGTCCTCCACCCTGATTGGCTGTCAGTGTCTCTGACCCCGCCTTCCACATTTCTAAGATAGCATCTAGGCAAAGCGGGGTAATTCCACATTTACATGTCCCATTTGATTACAAGCAGTATGTAAATCTAGCAGGAACAAACTGGTTCAAAACCTTTAAAAAAGTTTGATACTGAGTCATTTTTCTTCATCGCACAACTTTTCTCCACTTCACCAGGATTTATTCACCAAATATAATCAGCTTTCTTTCCAGTTTGCTTATATACAGTCATGTGACGTATAAATCACCATAAATACAAAACGAGTGAGGGGTGACAGGTGGAGGTAACAAAAATAAATTGATGAAAATGCATTTGAATGGAAAAATAAAGGGGTAAATATTAAATATCAAGTGATTTGATTAATTTAAGTGATTAAAACAGTTGTGATATGACAAAAATGAGGCCATTTTTCATCATTTTCCCATCTTACATTCATTATTCACAAGACAAAATACTGGAAATTGGAAAACAATGGAAGTGATGAAGTGTATGTGCATTAAAAATAAAAGATCAATTGTCAATCGATCATAAACTGACATGACTGACATTTTATTTTTAGTTGACTTGATCATTTACCTTTTACAGCGAGCAATTTTTGTGACTTCCTGCCCAAAATGTCTATCAAAAATCTCCCCCAACAAACAAACTGATCCCAGAGATTTGAGCCCTCGTGAGCTTTTATCTCGACATGGCAGCGGTGGCAAATCAAGAGAAGGAAGTGATGTGGATCTATATTTACCCCTCTGTTTTTCAATTCTCATCCAAAAAATATAAATTACCATAAAAACAAAACGTACAATATTCCAACCTACTTTCCAAAATGCTCTTTACCAAATAAAATCTTTAATCGTAATCGATCAGTTGATTAAAAAAAGGTTGAATATCTCAAACAGGACACTCAAATCTCTTCTACAGCTGCATCGATTAGTCGATTATTTAATTAGTCAATCAAAAGAAAATTAATTTGCCAACTATTTTGATAATCTATTGATCGTAAACGTGAGGATTTGCTGCTTTTCTTCAGGTTTTGAGCTGTTCAAGACGTCACTTTGGACTCAGGGAAATAATGATGAGCATTTCTCACAAACTTTTATAGACCAACTGATTGATCACTTAATCATGAAAATGACTGGCAGATAAATTGATAATGAAAATAGTTGTTAGTTGAGGCCCTGATCTACCATCCAAAGTTCTCTACAGGTGACTTCCTCTAACGAAAGCTGAAACCAAAAAGGTGAACGGACTGATGCTCACACTGGTCTGCACCTCGGTGTGTTTGTGGCTCTGAAAGTTAGAAACAGGCTCAATTTAAAGGAATAATGAGTCTTTTGAGTATCAAACACTGACCCCTCCTGTAGGTTTGAAAGATGTCTCTGAAAATCATCTTTATCTGGAGCATCAAACACTTTGACTCAATATTTGATGCTCAAAACAAAGATTTTCACTGAAGTATTTCTGAAGCGATAAAAATCACCTGTTTGTATCTTAAACGGCGCTTAAACAACGTCTCTGACAGTAAAAATGATCAAACCAGAGACGAGACCATTTCCATAACGGCCCTCTCTTTAAATAGAGATAAAACACGTGTATATCTGTGAGCGTGTGTGTGTGTGTGTGTATCTACTCTTTGTGGCTGAAGTGTTCAGGTATACTGTACGCTTACTCACAAAGCAGACAAAGACAGACACGTGCTACTTAAAGCTAAGGATGTGAAACGTCCTCAGATGAAAGCAAACAGAGG
Organism: Lutjanus campechanus; assembly: GCA_027495735.1. Lineage (NCBI taxonomy): Eukaryota > Metazoa > Chordata > Actinopteri > Lutjaniformes > Lutjanidae > Lutjanus > Lutjanus campechanus. The sequence goes on from JAJHUR010119446.1 coordinate 2,132, forward strand.
AAACTGTAACCCCTGAACAGGCAGACGCACACAGACACTGACCCACACAGCACAACTCACTCTATAGACAATATTTCATCATAATACTCAGATCATTTAAATTTATGTAACTGTAATTTGAATATTATCACCGCTGGCTTCATTCAGAATGAACAAAAACAAAACAAAACTCGAGAAACACATGTTGCTTCGTCTTTCCTCTGTTCCAACAATCACCAGCTCTGAGTTTGGTTTAAATAAACTCCCAATTCACAGAGTTAGATGCAAAAATATCAGGAGAGGAGCGAGACGGAGGTCGGATATCAGAGAAGAAGCGGGGAGAAACGTCAGAATATTTTCACATCTAACTCTGTGAATGAAGGGTTTATTTCAACCAAACCAAAGCTGGTGATTGTTGGAGCAGTGGGAAGATAAACCAAGATGTTTTTATTTTGTTTCTGTCGAGTTTGAATGAAGATGACGATGTTAGAATGACCCTTTATCCAAAGTGAGTCCGGTTAGTTTGCACTTAGCGATAAAATAGCTGTTTTCTGATCAAACAAAATGCATCTTACTCTTTAACAAAAAGTTCTCTCTCTGCAGGGATCCTGTCAGACACTGAATAACAATCTGAGCCTGTCAGTGGCAACAACACACACTGTTACTGGACGTACAGTTTCTCGGAGGGACGACATGCCACTCCAGTTTTACAGCTAATGAAGCTCAGCGTGTCAGAGAGACATTCCCCGCTTCACTATTTCATTCATTCTCCAGCTCTCCTCCTATCAGTGGATCGGGGGCGTTCCCCGCATCTAACCAATCTTCATTCGACACAGGTTATCTCTCAACCAATCACATCGTAGCTGTCAAAATTTAACCTGCTCTCTCTCTCTCTTCTGCTGTCAGCTGTCATTGCAGATTCATTGCATCCCTCCCCCACCCCAGGCTCCTCCAAGCTCGTGGCGGTATGGGCAGGATTCTTGGAATTCACTTCATAGTTGCATTGAAATGAGTCTCCTCTGATTGAAATACAAAATAAATACAGAAGTTACACTTTAAGTAAAAAATTGTGCACAAGTTACTGTGTGTAATTAAGCACTTTAACCTCCAGGATGTCACACATTCCCACTAAGAACTTAAGGTGAAACGTCTGACGAATATAGAAATATAATATGACTGGGCCACTTTATGAAACACAACATCTTTTGCTCTTCTTGGAAAGTTACAAAGTGTTTTGTTGTTTATGAAGCGGAGAGAAATAATTAAAGGAATAGTTTGACACTCGAAGCAAAAGTCCAGCACCGAAAAATCCTGTAAAACCAGAAGATATAACAAGATAATCAGTGACTTTTAGAGGTGCTGGTAGGTGGATTTTATCACCTTTTCCTTCCGTTTCCGGTCTTTATGCTAAGCTAGGCTAACAGCTGCTGGTTGGTGCTTAATATTTACGGCACAAGAACGCAAATAAGTCTTGATTTGAATCTAAAATGTCAAACTATTCCTTTAAAGTGATACGTGGAGATCAGTGTGTCTCAGTTTGTGTGTGTGTTACCTGTCGGCCAGGTGGACTGGCTGGTGTGTGAAACGGCGTGATTGGTGTGGAGGTCGGCGTAGAAACAGGCCTTGTGTTCCCATTGGTCAGGCTGGTGGAGGTCTTGGTTGATATGGTGGAGCTGCTGGGCGTCGCAGAAGAAGGAGAAGATGAAGAAGAAGAGGGTAGGGACGAGGTGGTGCTGGCTACAACAGGAGAAGAAGAAGAGGAGGAGGAGGAAGGAGGGAGAAGGGAGGAGGAGGTGGAGGTTTGTGTGGTAGGAGATGTTTTGGAGACGCCCGTTGGGGAGGGGAGGATCGGGCGAGAGTACGTGCGGAGGGCGGGGGTCGCGGTGGAGGTGAGTTTAGGGGGAGCGGGGACGAGGATGTGGGGAGACGGAGCGCCAGCTCCTGCCGCCGCCGCCAGCTTCGGGGCGTGAGTCGCGCTGACGGAGGGAGCCGGGGTGAGGGGGGGAGGAGGCGAGGAGGTGGTGGGCGTCAGCGTGGGCGCGGGGGAGTCCAGCAGCATGGGGTTGGGGGTGAGCCGAGGAGGGTTGGGGGTTGTCGGGGTGGTGGCGTCGGGCGTGGCGGCGGAGGTCTGAGGGCTGGTTCCATTGGTGGCCTCTCCGTGTTCTGATTGGCTCGGTCGAACCAGCTCCCGGTCCATCCTTCAACACTGTAGCACACTGAAACAGACACATACATCAAATCACTGCACTCTGACATGTTATTTTATTGATTAATCAATAATTAAATTAAACGCCATCTATTCTGATAATTGATTAAATGTTTTGAATCATTTTCTCTGATTTCAGCTTCTTAAATGTGAATATTTTCTGGTTTCTTTACTCCTCTCTCACAGTAAACTGAATATTTTTGGGTTGTGGACATTTGAGGACGTCATCTTGGACTTTGGGAAACGCTGATCAAATGACTAATTGATTAATGGAGAAAATGATTAACAGATTGATCAGTAATGACAATAATCATTACAGAAACGACCTGAAAAACATCCTACAAAACTAAACACGACCTTCAATCACATGAGGGTGAGTAGATCATGACTGAGTTTTCATTTTTGGGTGAATTATCCCTTTAAGTGTGCTAATTAATGCCCCAATAATACCATATAAGGTTACACTTCCTGTCGCATATGTCAGGAAGTCAAAGACTAAAAGAAGTTTATTAGTTTGGAGAGTGAAGCTTTCAGATCCATCTGTCATTTTAATAACGTCTGCAGTGGAATTAAAGGACCTGTTAAAGCTGAAGAACAGGAAGAATAAGTGCTAAAGAAGAAATGAAAGATTATGAAAATGGCTTCAAAAAACAAACAGGATGACTGATGACTGCAACAGGAGGACGGGGTCAAGGGGAAGGACAGAAGATGTTATACTGTCGGGCATCGTAACAGGATGTTATGTCAGATTTTCAAACTAAATAAAAGAGATGACAGCAGACTAACTGCACACGACTCCTACAGCAGCTCTGGACTCATGAACTGTGTTTGTGCCTCAGAGAATTGTTGGTGAACGCAGCAGCCGGTCTGTCTGCATGACGACTGGAGACATAATTTGCAGTTTCAAAAAATAATAAATCAAATTATTACACGGGTTTGTTGAATACTTGATTCTGATTGGTCGGTTACAGCGGTCTAATGTCTGACGCAGTTCTGGAGGAGCAATAAAACTGTAAAACACGTGGACGTGCTTGGACATATTTTCCAAGTCGTTTCTGCAACGATTATTTTCATTATTGATCAATCTGTTGATCACTTTCTCCATTAATCAATGAGGTGTTTTGTCCATAAGATGTTGAAAAATGTTGATCAGTCCACGATGACGTCCTCAAATGTCAAAGATATTCAGTTTACTGTCAGAGAGGAGAAAATATTCACGTTTAAGATGCTGAAATCAGAGAATTGGGACATTTTTGCTTTAAAAAATGATTCAAACTGATTAATCGATAATCAAAATAGTTGATGATTAATTTAATGATCAATGTTGCAGCTTTCAACTCATAAGCACTGAGCCAAACAACTCAATAAAACCAAAAACACTTTTTAAATTCATAACTATTATGGTACAGTTTTGCTTTCAGGTGACAAACACTAAAACTTACCCTAAAAGATTATTTCCTGAAAATTTCTTCAAATCATTTGTTTTAAACCAGCATCATAAAGAGTTAAATAAACCAATAAACAAACATTTCCCCCCATCACGTTGGCAGAATAGAATCATCCAACATCCTCAGGTGTAACCAAAACAAATATTGTCTGAAAGTTGGTCCACGCCTGAGGACAAAATCCACCCTCTCTCCGAACATAAAACCAACATTAGTATTTTGTGTGCAGTTTTGTTGGACAGTGATGGATCGAACGTGTTGCAGTTTGTTTTGAGGACACGATAATGAGACGGATCCGTCCTCTGAACCATTCATCACAGCCGTCACCGACTCTACCTTCACTCTGCACGCTGACTGACACACGATACCGTCACTATCAACTTCAGACGTGTGTTTTGGATTCGAGCCATGGCAGCAGTTCATGTGACCCGCCACTGCAAAGACAACTGAAAACTCATCCTGCAGGAGCTCAGAGAGCGACTGTGGTGCTTATTACTGAGTTTATAATGATGGTGGACTCCTTCTTTAACTGCTGGTGTCACTACAGACATCAGTTTGATTTGACACTGACAGCTGAGTTTGTGTTATTTTTGTCTCCTACAGTTACTTGCAGCAATAAGTCAACAATAGGGTCACATTATTTTCTTAATCGATTATTAGTTGGTCTATAAAATGTCAGAAAATGGTGAAAAATGTTCCCAAAGTCCAAGATGACGTCCTCAAATGTCTTGTTTTGCCCACAACTCAAATATCTTCAGTTTACTGTCAGACTAATCTGAGAATTTTGACCGTTTCTTAGTAAAAAAGTACTCAAACCGATTAATCGATGAACTTAATAATAGATTATTTGATTAATTGTTGCAGCCCCAGTCAACAACATCCTCAATAAACACTCAAAAACAACCAAACAACAACCGCCAATACCCGGGAGAAGCTATTCCTCTCATCTATGGGCTTCCTAAGATACACAAGGAAGGAGCCCCACTCAGACCCATCATTTGGCAGTTGTGGTGGCATTGCAGTAGGTGCTTCACCATCTGTTACCTGGTGGAGATCTGCACCAATAAGAGCACTCCTCTAGTTATTTTAATTCTGTCATTGCCAGACCCAAATAAAAGCTGGTAACAGAAGAACAGTAAAGGTTAAATGCATGTAGAAGCTCTCATTTGAAAGGTAACGAGCTCTAGTTAGTAAAGTCGTATTGACTCTTTATTACTTTAGTCAACAGGAGAGAAGTTTTGTGAACCCGACGTGCAGCCTGAGGAAACACAGAGATCCCAGTGGAGCTCCAGGAGGTATAACGACCACAAAGAGACACAAAACTACTACAACGTACGCAAAAAAGGTGCAAAACAATTACAGGGAGATGTGAAGCAAAAAGTGCCCAAACAACCACAACATCTGTGTGTCTGTGTCATTCTTTCAGTGCACTGTTTCATCACGTAACTAACAGGCCACACAAGTACAAATACTGAGGCAATTAAGGCGGCAAGTAATGATTATTTTCATCATCAATTAATCTTTCACTTATTTGTTCAATTAATGGATTGTGGTCTGGTTCGTCTGTGAATTGAGAGCAAACACAGTTTCCCAAAGTGCACGGCCACGTGATTCAAAACCCAAACAAAGTCTCCATTAATATCTTTTACATCCTCAATTAAAACCTTCTACCAATATCAGTGAGTAAAAAGTTCCATTATTACTGTATCATGGTCATTTTATGATAAATTATATGTACATGTGTCACAGATTTCTCCTTCAAACCTGCACTAAGAAAAACTATGAAATACACACAGACTGCTGCCTGTAAAACTAACAAATAAAACAATCTGCAGTATGTTCTCTTAAAAATATCAGGCCTATAATATTGATTGGGCTTTACATTAAGTATATTATTGTTATTGTTATTAGTAGTAGTAGTATGTTTACTATCACAGAGGATGAAGAAAATCAGAATATCTTCACATTTGACAACGTGGAACCAGAGAGTTTGTGCCATTCTTTGCTTAAAAATGTTTTAAACAGTTGATAGATTTTGTTCCATCAGAATCAACAGAACAGGAGCTGTGGGGTCCCCCTGCAGAACCTGTTCAACGTTATCTCATGGTTAAGCTGCCACACGTGGACTTTTGGGTCCACATCTGGGCCCAAATCTTAGAGCTTTAAATAAAGTTTATTAATATTATCATTAGTAGTAGTTTGTAGTTGTAGTAGTATGTTTACTAGCATCACAAAAATGGAAAAAAATCAAATTATCTCCATGTTTGACAAGGTGGAAGCAGTGAATTTGTGCCATTTTTTGCTTAGAAATGCAGATTATTAGAAAGATTATGCCATTTTTTCTGTGCATCACCAAACCAATTCATTAACCATGTGTAAATATACATGTTGTCCAGCTATAATCAACAGAACAGGAGCTGTGGGGTCCCTCTGCAGAATGAAAAGGATCCTAATGTCACTACAGTGTAACCTGTTCAAAGTTATCTCACAGTTAAACGGCCACATGTGGATTTGGGTCCACATGTGGATTTGTGTTCACATCTGGGCCCAAATCTTATCAAAAAAGGGGGTTTGTGGTTCAAAGGGGGGGCTCAGTCTGCAGTCTGAACTCAGCTACATTCACGCAACATCACCACGCAAGCAGGTGCCACTCCACGCACGGCGGCCAGATGCTGCTGACATCTGGCCCGCAGCTTTGTGAAGTGAAGTGACAGCAGTCAGAGTTTATTGTTGAAGGCGGTGACACTGTGAGCCACAGAGCATGTCGGTGACAGTTAGGCCAGAGATCATGCATGTGACTATCAAAAAAAAAAAAAAAAAGATGGAGACAGGCCTTCTCAGTGGAGGAGAAGTCTCACGATAATAACATTTGGGGACACTGTCATGTCCACGTTGTGCGGTCACCTACCCCCTGTTATCGGCGTCGTCCTGCAGCTTATTCCCGGTGTTTTCCATCCGACAGCGGCCGCATGTTTATAAAGTCTGCTGCTGTTATCTGATGAGCGGCTCTGGGGCTGTTGTAGCAGGGTCGACAGGCTCAAATGGGCGTGTGTGAAGCCTCACTTCCTCGTCTGACAGCGCAGGAGCTGTGCTGAAGTGCGCGTCACCCTCCCCGAGACAATAATCTCACCCCCCACCAGCCTCACCTATATGATGATCTGCCGTTAGCTGCCGCGCACGGGCGCAAAACGCAAAGTTACAATGCGCGGCGGGCCCGTTTATGATGTGTGCATGGGCTTGTGTGTGTCGCACTTTGATTAGATTTCATCACATCCCGGGGGCTGTTCCCGCGGTGCAGTCCGTGAATCCGGCGTCCGCGCGCGGCTACGTCGCCCGCCGTTCTCCGGTGGACCACCACCGTCACACCTGCCGGGTCTGCGGTGGGAATGAGCCCGGCGCGGGGCCACCGTGTAGCGGCTGCGAGGGGCCTGGTTAGTCCGCTGGTGGAGAAATGCAATGGAAGGCAGTTTTCATACGAGGGCAGAGGAGAGACAGCACCACTCAGAGCTCAGGAGGACCGAAAATACTCTGAAATACACAACCAGGCTGCAGCAGACACACTGCACACCGTCATGTAACGGAACAATAACACAATACTGCGGGATCACTATTAAACTCTGGTGCAAAAGCTCGTTAAGATCATTAAAACTTTACTACAGAGGTGGAAAATCTGTACTCAAGTACAAGTACTGTTACTCAATTACAAGAAAAAGTACTGATGTTAGAAAAATACTACAAGTACTTGTCTCAAAAACTACTTAGTTACTTTTTAACCATCTTCAGTCTAAAATACTCCAAACTTGGTCACAGTCAATCAACTATCGGTTTTCCCATAACTGATATTTGAAAATGCTAACAATCGATTAATCATTAATAATGTATAAAAAAGTTTTTTAAAAAACTTCTATCTCATTTTCATTTTTTTCTGTTTTGTTTTGTCATTTTTTCACATTTTAAGTTTTAGTTTCCTTTTTCAACAAATGGCTCTGACAGACAAAACAGCTGATTGGTTAAATTCTCTAAGGCCGATTAATCGATTAATGATTAATCATTTAACATCCTTACAAACAAACCTGTGCTGCTGCTGCAGTGTTTAGTTACTAAAATGCAGATGAAAGATTTAGATATTAATTCAAATTTTACTCAGAACTCAATTATAATTTTTTTTTAACTTAGTTACTAAGTAGATTACAAGGCGTAATGAATACTTAAGTACAAGTAAAAGTACAGACTTGAAAATCTACTCATTAAAGTACAAATACCCTAAAAACAAACTACTCAATTACAGCAACTTGAGTATTTGTAATCAGTAACTTACACCCCTGAAAACCACCAATACTCAAGTAAAAGTCTTAGTACAAAGTACAAAAGTGTTGGCATCAAAATATAAGATGTATATATGTAAGGATTTGATGATTAAAATAAAAAAGGTAAAATAAAAATACACGATATGATATTTATCATATCAAACACAAACATAAACAAACAAAGAAAAAAGAAAAGAAAGGTGTTGAATCAGCCTGAAGGTTTATTTAATATAATGACCTGCTCACTAGATATTATTATTATATTATATTATATAGATATATGTTCATGCCTGTGACTTGAATCTCATCAGTGACTCTGTAAAGGACTTTTTATTTTGTTTGAGGCTCTACAGCGCCACCCGGAGCTCAAAGGCTCGAACTGTCTGAGGAGAAGATGGGAGCTGCAGTCTGCCTGGATGCTCCTCATCTTCTTCCTCTTCCTCTCTGAAAAGTCGAGTCGAAGCCTTTTTTGTGGGTTTGATGATTATTTTTCTTTCCACTGACTCAATCCTGGAAAGTTTATTCTGAGATCTGCAGTTTCAGTGACCGCACAGACCGGAAGGTGAAATATGGGCTGAAATATGAATTTCTATTGAAAACTGAATCTGAAAGAACATTTTGAAATTTAATTTATTAGTCTGGAACTAAATCCCAAATCCTTTCTCACTATCACAATTTGCATTTATTTATTTATTATATTGTTTTAGCTTTGTTAACACTTTGTAACCTTGTTTGGATAAGTGCCACAAGTGTGTGTGTGTCTGTGGTCATGTGACCTGTGTGGAGTCGCGTGTCAGTAATCGGATGAGCGTCTGTCATTGGACGGACAGCAGGACTGGACTTGGCTCTGTGCGCCTCTGACAACAAGTACTCTGCTGCGTCACTCACGTTAATCCGCAGCTGCGTCAAACACAACACACACAGTCGGGACCACACCGGAAACCAGGTGATCCTGCCTTCACAATAAAACGTAGAGCTGCAAATAAAAGGTTTTCAGGAGGAGGACAGGTGTTTCCTGCAGGGTGAGATTCAGCAGAGGCTCCATGATACGATATTATCATGATACTTCAGTCATAATAAAATATTGTATTATTGTATTGTATTATTGTAATTGTAAACATTTTGTAATATGCTTCAGGTTATAGCATGTTTCAATTTATTACCTTTATTCAAACCCTTTTCAACTACAAGGAAAACTTTATCAACACCTGTTTCATCTAAAAAGGTGAATTTTTCAGTCTGTTCATCCTACTTCAGTCATTTTTACTGTATCAACAATATTGCCATGCAAAATATCATGCAACTATTCAATGTCAATTTTTTTCCTGTAAGTTTGCACAAAAATTTTATGTTTGCTCTTTATGATTAGCACCATTACCGGTAAACAGTTTTTGGAGGCACACTATAAATGTGCTCGTGATAAAATTAATAAATAAATAAATAAAACAAAACAAAGCAAAAATAAAGACAGACAGTAGAAATAGTCTGAATATCTGATATGTCAGCAGACTTTAAAAAGCATAAAAACTTCCTGTAACACATTAGGGCTGCAACTGACAATTATTCTGGATTATTTGGTCTAAAATATTAGAAAACAGTTATAATGAGAAAATTAAAAAAAGATTTTACACAGCATATGTTGCCATTTGCAAACAGCTTGTTTTGTTCGAGCAACTCAGATGTGTTTATTTTAGAAAATGAAGGAAAAAAGAGGAAATCTAAGTCTGAGAATCTGAAACCAATGAACTTTTAGCATCAGCGTTTGTTTTTAAAAAAAATATTATTTGGTTTTCAGTATTGTTGCAGATGAATAATTAATCTCTTAAAGCCAATTTATGGGCTATTTTGATTGGCTAACTTTACCCTTTACATTCATTAAATGTTTCAGCTTTTATTTTGAAAGTTCGGGGCAGAAGTCCCATCCTGATCTAGGCGCCTTGACACCTGAGTTGCTAGGGTGCGCGCTCCATAGCAACGAGGCACTGAAAGGAAAAGTTGAGATTTAAAATTTCTGTATTTTAATAGAATATTGATCAGAAGATGACGCGTCTCTTCTATAACCTGAGACCGGAAACAGAAGCGTCACCTTGAAAGAAAAATGCCAGCAACTAAAGTTATTAAACCCAAACCGGTGGAGGCTTCTAGGAAAACCCTCGAGAAAACCAAGCCGGTGCAGGTGAGAGTGCGGAGTGAGCTCCCGGTACCCGCCGTGCGTAAAAGCCGCGCGTCGAGCTGCTCGAGGTGTCCGCAGCGGGACAGGAGTGAGAGGAGTGAGAGGAGTGAGAGGAGCACCGGGGCGCAGCAGCGCACAGCCACCAAACCGAGCTGTGAGAGGAGGGCCAGGTCCACCTCCACCGCTCTGAAAACTAACTGGCCCAGAACCGACCCGGACAACCGGAAGGCGACCAACTCCGTGCAACATGCTGCTGCTGTCAGTCCAAAATGTCGAGACGTGACCGCCTGTCCGGGTCAGAGGGAGCAGCGGAGTGTCCGGGGTGAGACTAAACGAGCGAGTCAGAGGTGAGTTCAGGGACCAGGTGAAAACAGGTACCTGTGGTTTCCTCATCTCCTTTAAGTGTCACTGATGTGCAACGTGAGATATTTTTATGTCCTATATGCTCTAAAAACTGCTCAGTTAATATTTTCTGTGATAAAGTTCTGGTGAAAACTGAATATTGGTAATTTCTTATCTTAAAAAATACAAAGAATAAAGTAAAAATGTCAGTATTGACTTTTTAAAACTCCTCCTTTTCATCTTAATTTATCCTGGGAGGGGAAAAAAAATACACGTTTTGCATTTCGAGAATTAAATCAAAATGTTGAGAATAAAGTTTAAATGCTTTATGCAAAACGCTAAAGAAAGAATCCTCCTTTGATTTAATTCTTTCATTTGTCTGGTACTTATACTGAATGTTTTACTTTATTCTCAACATTTAGACTTTTCAACTTTATTCTTGACATTTTGACTTTATCCTCAGTTTTTGAACTTCATTCTAAACCTTCAACTTCTTTCTTGACATTTCAAATTATTCTCAACTTTTCAACTTCATTCTTGACATTCTTGGCTTTATTCCCGACGTTTCAACTTTATTTTCAACATGTCGACATTTTCAACTTTATTCTGGAGGTTTAGACTTCATTCTTGACATTCTGACTTTTTGATTTTATTGTCATCTTTTCCACTTTATTCTCAACATTTCGACACTATTCTCAATTTTTGAACCTTGCTCTCATGATTTCAACTTTATACCCAACCTTTGGACTTTATTCTCACTTTTCAACTTTATTACTGACATTTTGAATTTACTCTTGAGTTTTCCACTTTATTTTTGACATTTCGATTTTATTATTGACATTTTGACTCTATTTTCAACATGTTGAATTTTTCTGGATATTTTGATTCCAACTTTCCTCTCAACATTTGGACTTAATTCTCAAAATATAAGCATAAACAAAAATTCTTCCTCATAAAAGTGGACTTTTCAGCACACTGAACTGCTTCTTTACTTCAGAGTGCAAAGAGACAAAAATAAAACAGATCTTTTAGTCTGATTTCAGGCTCAAAGTTTATGGTCCTCAGCACCTCGAGCACCGTCTCTCAGTGTGTGTGAGCAGTTCAGTGTCTGCAGGTGAAAACTTTGAGGAGGATTTTGCTTTAAAAGACATGTTTGCTGTCCTGAAGTATCCGTCTTCCCGCTGCTGTCTGCGGCCATCTGTCACCGTGGATTAATCCCACATGCTTTACCACCCACTGTCATGACAGACCTGCAGGTGAACTGCTGCACGGCAGCGAAAACATCCAGAGACAACAGACGATTTGTTTGACTATTCGAGGTTTACTTCAACCAGGGCTCACATGCGGTTACTGCGTCCATCTTTTGTCTCCAGCCCAAATCTTGTGGTGGATTTCAACACGTGAAAGTATTTCACAAGATAAATGTAAATGTAAAAAAAAAAAACAACTGAAATGTGCATCATACATCTACAACTCAGAGCCTTCTCTGTTAAATTTTGCCAGTGGTTAGCTATAGATTCCAGATCCAAAAACTCTGAGGAAAAAAGATACAGATTCGTTTTTTTTCCTCGTTAGTTAAGGTCGCAGACTCACTGGCCAGACCTTCCATCCACTCCACTGAGTTGGCCGAATATGAAAATTAAGTGTAACAAAAATTTAGTCTGATTTAAAGCTTCCTCTGGTGTCTGATCGTTATTTTTAATATTTCAGTCCCATTGATCTCAAGGCAGATGAGTCTATTAAAGCTTCATTCTCTGCATGTTCACCAGAGTTACTGAGATTCTCTCTTACAGGAAAAGCTGTCATTTCCTTCAGTTTTTATAATATTTTACTCATCAACTTAAAGGATCAGTGTGTAGGATTTAGTGCCATCTAGTGGTGAGCTTGCAGACTGCAAATGCCTGGTCTCACCCTCCCCTTCCAACTGTAGGAGAAACTATGGTGGTGTATCTAGAGTCAGTGTCTGTTCTGGAGTATGGTTGAAACTTGACGGGGCGACATACAGCAGCCTCTGTGACAGAAGATCTGTCTCCTTTGTGTATAAATGTCTCATTCTAAGGTAACAAAAACACAACAGTTCTTATTTTCAGGTGATTATACAACAATGAAAACATACTTGTTAGTACTTTGTTCCATTTCTGCCTGTAAATCTCCATAAATCTGACACACTGGACCTTTAACTGTGATCTGAACGGCAGAAACGTCACAAGAATGGAGTCCAGAATTACAAAAATATGACCCAGGTTGTTAAAAAATAAAAAGGCAAAATAATACACTAAATTTCCCTTTAATTACTTTAAGATTGCAGATTAATTTAATTTTCTGTTTCAGTCACAAAGCTTTCACCGTCATCCCCCCGAACCCAAAGAAGAGGAGAGAGATCCAGAGAAGTGAGTCGACATGTTTCATCTGCGGCGCGTCGATCAAATTCGATCTATATCGCTGTTTTCTGTGTTGGGTTAACTGTGATGTGATGTGTGATTGGTTGAGCAGAGGCGGAGGCGGAGCTCGCCGCTTTAGAGGAGCTTCGACTGAGCAGAGCGATGGCTTACGTGTCCATTAACCCCAGCAGTGTTGGTGAGACGCACAAACACACATGAGAAGGAAGATTTTTCAAGTTTAATATGTTTATAATTATTTTAACCTGACTGTACCGTGTGTGTGTGTGTGTGTGTGTGTGTGTGTGTGTGTGTTAACAGGTGGCTGTATGAGTCTGGAGGAAGTACGGTCGAAGCAGCAGCAGGAAATGATGCAAGCAAAGAGGAAACAGAAACCGGTCTGACAACTTATAACTCATTAACTTTAATTTTTTATAATATATATATATAATATATATAATTGTGTCATGCACACAGCTGTGCTCATCCTACAAATCAGTACAAATTAATGTAAATCAGATCCAGACTGCAGTGTGTACTGTTAAAAAAACAACACGACAAAAAGTTCAAATATAAACACCTAAGTTTTATAAAGATAAAACTATTATAACCTCCTGGAGAAATCAAGATAAAGAGTAATTAAATAGTTACTTACTTCCCTTTTTTTTTTTACATTGTTAGCAAACTTAAAGGGAGAATTAAACCCAAAAATCATAAACACATATTCTCTCGTCTACCTTTGACAGTGACTGTGTGTTTGTGTGTATTTGGCTCGTTGTTGTTTCAGATGAAGACGCAGCTGATGGAGGAAACATCCGTCCTGAACAGCTGAGTGTCTCCTCGTCCTCCCGTCTCAGCTGGCAGCTCGACTCCTCACTGTAGCTGTTAAACACAGTGTTTTAAACTGCTCAGAAAAAACATGTACGCATTAAATTATTTACATACAAATCAGGACGCTGATTTGATTTCATGCAGCACTGAAACTTGTATATAATTGTTTAGTATGTCACGTGTTGTGTATTTTACAATATGAACGTCATGTACAAATCATACAGTTTAAAGGGTTAGTTTTCTCACCTCCCAGTATGAATATCTAGATGTGGATTATTCCCAAACTGGCAACACAAAAAGTGTTTTTTATTCATGTTTGGACTCGTCTAGAAACATTACAAAGAACCTTTAATGAGGCCATCACTCAAATCTTATGAAGCCTTATTAGAACACTTGAACACTTGATTTAAACATTGATTTCAACACTTATTTGTGTTTTCTTTTCTGCAGATAGATTCATCTTAAGTTGTTTATGTTTCCACGTCTGCTGCCGTCCCGATGCAGGTTGGAGTTTTATGAATTTAGCTTGTTTTCAGTGAGAAGTCACACTCATGAAAACTGCACCAGATAATCTGCAGAACACACGACTGATGAAGAAATAAGTGTCATGTTTAGCATTTTACCTTTATTTGATATTTTACAGTTTAGAAACATCACTACAAACTGGGCCACATTCAGATCAGCTCCACAGTTTTTTTTTGTGAATTTTGTTTCTTGTTTCAACAATAAAGCGTTTGATTCATGCTGGATGTCTGATAGTGTCTGTCTGGTTCGAGTCTTCTGCAGCTGTTGATGAGGCTCATGGGTAATGTAGTATTCAGCACCATTTATAACACTAAACTTGATGTGTTAGGAACACGTTTGCAGCGGTGGAAGAAGTATTCAGGCATTTTACTGAAGTAAAAGGAGCTAAAATACTTTGATGCAAACAGAAGTCTTGCAAACCAATTTATATTTCTGTAAATATATTATATATATTTAAATCATGAATATTATCAGCAAAATGTGCTTTAACCTTCATATGCTGACCATGCAGTTTTAGACTGGTTTGATTGTTTATGAAGCATAAAGTATTTTACACTTATTTTTGGAATTTATGATCAAATTATTTTATAATTATATATAATTCTAATACTCATGACTTAGTTTACACATAATTATACATTGTTTTTGACTAAAAAAGAATAAATAAAGAAATTATGAATTATTTTGACTGTAGTCAGTGTCAGAGGAAAATATATTGATGGACTATGTCAAAGTTTCTGAAAATATTGTAATGAAAGCACATAAACAGAGATTAAAGAACATATCATCATCCATCGTGTTACACCTCATATAACCAACTCATTACCACAAGTTGTACACTTCTTTTTGCAGTTTATGATCAATGGACCTCATTTAAATGAGATTCTACCACTAATTTTTAGAGTAAACTAAGCAGCAATTATGAGTTATTTTGGATTATCACAGACTCGTATGTGTCAAATATCAACCAGGATTTTTCAGAGGATTTTTCCACAAGGAGCCTGAATTATCAAAATAGTCACTATGCAACATGTAAGCAGAGTTTTAATGTTGTAGCCGGCTGCTGTAGAGCTAATTTTACAGATTTGAGCAGATCATTATTTTCATCAGGATGCTGCATCAATGCATTATTTTGCAACAATGAATAACTTATTGTACATTATCCCTGACATGTTAAAGGGACAGTTCACCCCAGAAAAATACATATTTCCCCTGCCCTGTGGTGCTGTTTATCCATCTAGATAGTTTGGAGTCATTTGCAGAGTTTTAGATATCAGCCGTAGAGGTGTCTGTCTTCTCTGCACCCTGTCCTTCTCTGTCCCTTTAAAGGGGACACATACAACCATACAAAGTACAATTATACACTCAGATATGGTCACAACGTTTAACTCATCCTTGTATCAGTAATATGAATATTATTCTCATGTCAGCACCTTGGTCAGAAATACTGACTGGAGAATTGTTTTAATACATTTAATTTGTATTCATTTTATGAAAATTACATTTTTCTACAAACAAACACATACATTTTATATATTTTTATTTTATCTAAAATTAAATTTTAATACATTTAATTCGTTGTCCTCAGTGTCTTTCTGTCGTCCACCAACAGAGGTCGTTTTCTGCCTGTTTCAGAGGCAGTGAAGGTGCACAGGGTGGGATAGTGATGATGACCACACAGCATGTTGTGTAAATGATGACTGACTAATATTTTGAGGACATTTGGTCCCTCAAGGAGTAAGATATCATAAACAAAAAAAAGATTAATATTATAATCAGAGCACAGACCTTAAAACACCTCAGGAGTGAGATAAGGTCACAGTCATGAACCTCTGGACTGAAGCAGGAAAATATCTTTGTTTTCATCCGGATGATTTTAATGTCACATCGTCAGTTTTTGCCTAAAACACGTCCAGAGATTAAAGGGCGGGAGGATAAATGTCAGCATCGTGCGTCTGTCTCGGCCATGCATAATTAAAGTGTCATATTAGGTGACTGAAACAAACAAATGCGCATGCGTGAGAGATATTGCAATATCTGTAGTTGAACCAGCTGTAATTGTTTTGTGCAGCCATGATTGTAGTCCAACCGAGACGCCATTCTGTGACGCTGATGCTGCCTTCAGGGAACCCCCGTCAGCTCCGACGTTTCAACGCCGAGTACTCAGGGGGAGAGATTATGTATGTAATTCTTTTATTCAGTAAATCGATCAGCATACAATAATTTATACGATGCAACGTATTAGGTATAGCTGGAAATTTGAGTAGAAAGTGTTTTGTAGAGGGATATGCATTATTATTTCCCTCTGAAGTTATCCCTTGATAGGTTTTTTAAATCATTAAAAAAAAAAAAAAGATACATATTATCCTAACAAGGTTAAGGAAGTTAATTTAAATAATATACATCTTTGCAATTTCCACTTTGCAAACTACTAACTGTCTGTATTTGTGTTTCCTGCATGAAAGAAAACTGTCATTTATAAATTGTTTTGTAAATTTGTGATGTAATACGACAGTCTACTATAGAAAAAAAATCAACCCAAATACTGTTATTTTTTAATATTACTCGCAAAATTCTGTATTCTCTAGCAGAAATTCCAAATAAATAATTATAAATAAAATACTGAATTCCTCCTCAACATCAGATGTCAGTGCCTCAGTTTTTCACTTTCAAATCTCTCCTGTACAGACCAGCGTTTGTATAGAATTTTAATATTGATTCAAATATTTTAATGTTTAAATGTCAATTTTTTATTGCACTTTGTGTGTAGGATGTTCTTTTGAAGTGTGTGGTTTTGTTTCTGAATGATTCACTATCTTTGTGCCTTCGTATGGTATTTTATTTTGTGAAGCACCTTGTAATAAAATGTATTATTATAATTTACATATTATAGGCTAATTCTTACTTTTAGTGAATACACATGTGATGTGATGTTGTAATGAACTTCTATTACATCTATTGCCTGTTTTGTTTTTCTTTTTGTTCTGTGTTCTAGCCTATAAAAAAAAGTGAGGCAAAACGTTAAACGTGCAATGGATTAATATTCTAAGTCACGGCTTATTGTTAAAATAGAAACTACGTATAGTTCCCTAATGGAGGGTCCAAACGTTTCCACTTGCTTGTGCGTGTGTACTTCTTGTAGTAATGCCCATATTTCCGGCAGTACCTGAAGGCGGCATGATTCGGTGGCTGCTGAGCTGATCTTTGTGCGAACGAAGCAGAGCGGTCGCAGTTAGCAACGGACAGCAAACACACACAGGGAGACGAAAGACGGCAGAGGAGACAGCTTCTGGACCCGAAAATTCACACATACAACGATTAGACGGTGACAGCGACGGCCTTAAAATGGTAAGAAGACGCCTCAGAATTGCGGACGTCAGCCTCTGGCGCTATTTTCTTATGACAATCAATGTAGCCAGGAGCTAGCTGGCTAATGCTAACGGTTAGCTAGCGAAGTGTTTTCCTGACTCATTATTGAGCAGCCCGAGAAGCTAGGCTGCCATTTTACACCAACAACACAGGCAGCTCGTCTGTCCTGGCTGCCGTAGTTAGCTCGACCAAGACTACATCTATCTTAAATATGTTCCAAACACTACATCTTTATTGAAATGAATTATAAATACGGTCCAAATAGACGTTGATTTAAAGCCAGTCCACTCAGCGCTAGGCAGCCAAGCTAACGTTACTGACAAGCTAACAGGCTAATCGAGCCTGAGAAGCTAATGAGAGCTAGCAGCAGTGTTGCGTAGTCTGACACCATTCGCAGCTCAGCCCAGGATAATCTCAACAAATACGTTCAAAAGCGGTTAATGAATAACTTTATCATATTTTGTGGGATGATTACAGTGTCTTGTCACTCAGCCGACGCTGTTACAGATCGGCCCTGTGCCGCTGTGGAGTGAAGGATAGTGATTTGAACCTGACACAGGACTCCCACTCTCCGGGAATACCTGGAAAAGACCTAGTCTTTGCCACCTCCATGGCCTGGAGATGTTTGAAAAATAGGAAAAAGGAGGACAAGACTCAGAATGAATGATCAGGACTCCTTTGATGGAGGAAATGTTGTTTGATGCCGACTGTATCTTTGCCATTGATTTTAATGGGAAACAGACACAGTTGGGCATACCTGCTTGTTAATCTTAAATCCACATCTATTACTTTTTTCGTCAAGGAAGTTTGTAAATGGTTAACACTGATGGGGCAGTCATGGAAAAGTTGTAAAGTGTCGTAGTTGACAACACTGACCAAAATTAGCACCATCCACTAGCCAAATGCTGGTTAAATATGCAAACAGCTGGTAGATTTGCCTCTATTGTCAGTCAAGAAAACACAGTTAATGCACTGAGTGGTTAGTAAATTTTGATCATTCTCTAGCTAACTGGCCAGTGGACTAAAAATAATTTTGAATTCTGGTTGACAAGGTGCAGGAGCCCTGTAACCACGTCAAAGTTTCATCTTCTGTAATTCAAGGATAAAGCATATAACATTAAGAGGGATCTGCTGGTGGAAAGGGAATGTAATATTCATACAGATGTTTTCATTAGTGTGCACTCATCTGAAAACAAGAATTGTTGTGTTTTTATGAATGAACCATTATTGTCGACATTGACTGCGGGTCCTAATCCACAGGGTTCGCAATGTTGAACCATATTTCTCGCTCGCATCTTGTTGAATAGTCAAAATATTTCATACCATAAATGGCTTATATAAATATGCCTTTATGGGAGATTGTTTTGAACTTGACACAGGGCTCCCACACTCTGGGAATACTGGAACAGACCCATGATCTTTGCCACTTCCTAGACATGGGAATGTTTGGAAAATATGGAAAAAAGTAGTCAAGACTGTGAATGATCAGGATCCCTCTGCTGGAGGAAAACATTGTTGGTTGCTGAGTGTGTCTTTGTCCTTGATTTTGATGGAAAACGAACACTATTGATCTCCCTGCTTGATTCTTAAGTTCACATTGCTTTTTCATCAGGTAGGTTTGTAAATGGTTAACATTAATGGGGCAGTCATGGAAAAGTTGTGGAGTCTTAGTAAGGTGCAGGAACCCTACAATTACATCAAATAATGTTTCATCTTCAGTAGTTTTAAAGCCAGTTGTTTCCTGTAATTTATCCTCCGTTTGCTCAGAGTTGAAGTACTTATTTTCACAACAACATTGGCTTATATAAATATGCATTTCTGGAAGATCTGCACCCACACTCAGAGGAGTACAGTACTCTATGTAGACTGAAATGACCCAGTACTATGGCTATCACAATTCTCCAAATCCACGATTCGATGTCACTTTGCATTTTAAGGTCACAATTTGATTTGATTTTCTGATGTGAACTTTTTCACTGACGACTGTGCCATTGTTAGTATTAAGGCTTGATTTGTAAAGATCAATAGATCGTTGGATTTATGCCCTGCCGACTCTCATTTACATTTTCAAATTCTAGTATGTAAGCTACGCTGTTGTCTTTTAACATTTTTTTTTCTTCAGACATGTGCTGGATGCTGGCAGGGTTAAGAGGAAAAAAAATGCTAGGAGAATCACAGATTCTGCCTTTTTGATTTGAGTATTGAAATTGAAAGCTAATTTCAATCAATTGCCCATTTAATATTGAAATTGTGACAGCCTCGCCCAGTACCAAGTAGTTTAGAAACTTCTTCATTCGAACAATACCTGCATTCGATCCTTTTCGTACCCAGATATAGAAAAAAATGGATATCTGTTTAGTTTTGCTTGCAGCCAATCACCACAAGTGTCCTTTGATTTAATGAGTTGTGCGACTGGCCCACTACCACAGCAGCTACAATCCACACAGTCTGTGGTGCGGTGAAGTCGAGTATCGTGTATATTATGGCAGGTCACAGAGATGCCACCAAAACATTTGAAAGTGTGGCTGATTGGCTATACTACACGTCTGTGGTTCCATTCACATAATGGGTATCAAATGAACTAAAAAAAAATCAAATGAAGTACTCTGTTTGTGTTGGTATCACTTTAAGGGTAGTGGTATTGTTTTTCATTGAAAGGCAGCCCTAATTAAGAGTCATTTTCAGGCCTTGAGATGTCAGGAAATATCTTTTTTTGCCTTGAATTGTGGTTGTATTTTATTTTTATTTCCTGTAAACGCTCAGGAGCCCTCTGTTGGGACAAAATATCATCCATTTTCTCTTCCTCTTGGCAGTTAAGATAACATTATCCTTTAAGAGGAAGTTGGAATAGGTGGTCTGGTTGTCTTTCTTTGTTGACAACCGCTAGGAGTTTGGAGTTTTTTATAAAGTGTTTTTAGGGGGCGGCGTTGAACAGGAAAAGTTAAATGAGTATGATTTATGTAGTCAAAGTAAACAAACAAGACTTCACTGATGCTGTCATACTGACCTTTATTTCACTGAAATCAAATTTGAATATTTTTTTTGTCAGTTGTTTCCCCAGTTATTGTTTGATAATAATTGTGGGGTTGGGGGGGCCCTGGCTTAACGAAGTTTGGGACCCACTGGTTTAGATAATAGCTACCTTTATTTGTGCATTATTTTATCAGTTGAAACACTATTGTTGTTGATGATGAATAACAAACAAACAAAGGGAAGCTTTACAGAAATACCTACTTAAGTTTATTTTTAAAAGAAAGATAAGAAAGTTTACCATCAGCTGCTCAGTCTCCTTTTAGACTTTCTGTCTTTTTTTTTATCCTGATCTTGGAATATATCGCTTATGCCGTCTTCATGCCAGCCTGTGTGTGTGTTTGTGGCTGTGACCACCACTGTTGAGGCTGTGACGTTATTGACCGCGTCGTTGCGTACATTGTGCAGAGCATGTGTGCGAGTATGACCGGTACAGGATTGGATATGTGATGCTGACCTGCCAGTCACCGGTCAGGGCCGGTCATGCTGAAAACCAGCTGGTTCAGGTCTCTGGTCAGTCAATCAGTGCATCCCTATTCAGTGATGTAGTAACAATCATTCTAGACCTGTATGATGTTCCTTTTTCAGGTGATGATTCTTTGATACTGTGCTGATTGATCGGTCCATTCTATAATAAAACTGGCAATTAGAGGGAAATTGATTAGTTCTTTTCATGGTCTTTACTGGACTAAATGTGAATTGTCTGTTAGCTTGTGGCCCATCCAGTTTTTCAGTGTGGCCTTGTCAGCTGAATTTTTAAGTTACCTCTTCATAAGGTGGCTGCAGTTTTCCTCCAGTGTTTATATTGAGTGATGAGGTTTAATTGGACATGTGTAGACATGTTTTCTCCCCTCACAGTCAGTGCGTTTGTGTGGGAGAGTCTGTATGTGTTTGTACAGAACAGAGGGTGGGTGTGTGGTGGTATTCAGATTTGTAAAGAACCTCCAACGTAGCATGATAATATTGCATGTATACCATGAGAAAACAGCTGCGTACTTATCCATCCTCACATACATGGTTATTCAGAGGCTTTTGCCCAGTGGCAGTGAAAAAAAGCTCATATCCTTACTTGCATCTGCTCTGTCACATCTCATGGGATTTCAGTTTGAGGAGAAGCATGTATGTTCGGTTATATAACACAGAAATACAGACTGAACTGCTAGTTGTTTTTTTCTTGACAGGTTTATTAGATAATTTAATCCTTTATTGATTCCCCAGAGGGGAAATTCAGGTGTCATTAGTGTTGTGGAGATGTTAGGTGTGTTAGATTCAAAGAATTCTTGTCCCGCGGCTTTGAGAAGAATGTTGCACTTGAATATTTAATGTGATAGTAAATATCTATTTAGGGTGTTTACCTCAGTGGTGTTTATACTTAATGGAGCACATGTTGCACCTTTCACAAGAGTTCCTCTCACATGCCGAGTTTAGCAGACTGATGCTGTCTCTGCTCAACAACATGTTGGTATGCACAGCTGAAATCAGTTGCATTAGTGTTTGGCAGCATAAAATGACTGGTGCTCCTTCTAGGGCAGCACTATTGGCAAGTCAGCAGTATGTAAACGTGCTGGTGTCATTAGAAACAATGTGCTTGTTGATGACGTGTTTAAAAGATGGAATAAAATCACTTCGCTCCTGACAAAATCGAGATTTAAATTTATGTCAGTCACGATCGGGCGGTTCTACCTCCTTCTTTACCCGGCCTGACCCATCCAGGTCTGTCTGCTTAATATGTACAAGGTGCTGTGAAGTGACAGCGCTGAGGGCAGTGATTGTAAAGTCAATCCAAACGGGCTGTGAGTCTGTGCTTGGCTGCTCTTCTGACTGCTGAGCAGAGCAACAGAAATCAAAAGCTGCTTACGCTAATGAAATGTCCTCCCTTACTGTCTAACCCAGCACATGATCGGTTTGCGTACACACACACACACACACACACACAGACACACACACACTTTACAAGCATGTCGATGTTCAAGAAGTGTGGTCATCACTGTGATTCAGCTGATGCTTTATTGCTCCTAATGACTCACCCTCAGAGTTTGATGTTTGTGTTTTGGTCACCAAAACGCATGATATATTAGCTCTGCCACTAGGGGTCTCTGTCATATTAAAACAATAACAAAGGATGTAGTTCGATGTAGTAGCCTGGCATCATGGCAATTGTTGTCGTCATTGTTAAATAACCTATTATTTTTCATGCAAAAATAGTGAACATTTGTTGGTTCCAGCTTCTTAAATGAGAGGATTTCCTGCTTGTGGGTCAGACAAAAGAAACAATTAAGATGTCACTTTGGGCTCTAGGATGAGAATTTTTTGCAATTTTCTTTCACATTTTATAGATTAAACAATTAATTTGATAATGGTGAAAATAAATGTCCAAGTTCTGGGTTTCCCCAGAAGTTACCGCAACTAGCGTCTAGTAAATTATGAATTTCTCTGGGTTTGACCATTGTTTGAAACATTTGGGATAATGTAAGTACATAATTCAACAAAATACTTAATATAGGTCTCATGGAGAAATGTTATATAATATAGCTTTAAGGAAGGAGATCAAATCCTAAAATCAAAGTAATAGATGTGTTTCTTTGGTCTGTCTCTGTGCTCTGTGAAAACACAGAAGTGATGGCAGGTTCTTACGTGTGTATTTTGCTGTGGTTTGCATTGTTTGTGTTTTAAATGTAGGGTATTAGGTTGTTGAGTCTGGCCAGGACACACGGTGACCAGGGTAATCAGATTTACCAGGCTGAGCTTTTTTTCCCACGAGCACTGCTCTCCCTCTCGTTCTTCCTCGTAGTCTCTCTCTCCACCACTCCCTGCATCCTTCCCGTTCAACAAATCTCTCTCTCACACTCGACTCTGAGGCGGACACGCTCTGGTTCCTGAGTTGTGGTAATACCTACTGCACTACAAGGACAGTAAAGGCTTGCTCAGTGTGGGAGAGTAGAAACCACCAACCGAATGCAGGTGTCCTCCAGACACTTTGGCAGATGAACACTCGTCAGCTAGAAGTCATAATGTGAAAATCTACAGGGATTTTGGATTCATCCTGATGCTGTGTGGACAGCAGATAGCAGGGTAAGAACTTGATTTGTGGGCCATTTTATTTAAATGTAAATAAATGGGCAAGTCAGCAGTTTACTATAGAAAGATTTATTTTAATTAGTTTGCTCCTGCTGGAAACTAACAGCAGGTTTTAGACAACAGGATTGCGTTCTGGTTTCCTCTGTCCCCAGTTAGTCTTTTCCATCCCCCCATTGAGAGTGTTTTTATTCACTTGTTTGGTGGCGACAGTAATTTTTAATGCTTCAGGATATATAATCAGTCATATTTAGAATTTGTTTCACCTCCTGCAATGTAGTATAAAAACATATAGATGATGTTGATGGTGATGTCCTCAAATGACATTTTTCAAAATTAAAAAAGCAAAACAAAATCAAAACTGGTGAAATGGAAATAGGTCCACTTGGAGTTGCACAAATCCAACTTTTACCCTCCTGGTACTGATTCTGATTACTCTGGGAACCAGACGAATGTGCAGGCTCATGTTTTATTTGCTGTGGCAAATACATCTGGCCTGCTTCCCTATCAGACAAATTTCCACTCATCCTGGCCAATCACAACTGTTCATCTAATATGGGGAAGATTTAATACAGTGACTGTACAGTCGTGTTGGCTGTTGAGGCATTTTCGTAAACAACCAAGTTGTATCCCACTGATGTGAAACAGTTTCTTTCTTATAATCAAGCCTGCTGCTACCAAATACCAATCCAGTATCAGTTCCCTTTTCTTTCTTGATGTAAACTTTATATTAAGGTCAGGAAATACTGTGGCGTGACACAATGTAACTCATTGTGTAAACAGAATTGAATGACGTTGACAATGAAACTGTATTTAATAAGTACCCAATCCTCATAGGCTGCAGCTAATGATTATTTTTTATTACTGATTGATCTGCTGATTATGTTCTAAATTATAACCTAACATAACTTCCTTTATTCGACCAAGAGCTGTAAAGGACCAGTGTGTAGGATTCAGTGGCATCTAGCAGTGAGCTTGCAAGCCGTCCAAGCTCGTATGAGAAACGACGGTGGCTGGGAAAATTGCGCAAAACACCATATCAGGCACCAGTGTTCGGTTTGTTTGTTTGTACATTTTTTTGAAGCTGGAACCTGTAAATGTTTAGAATTTTTGGTAGCAATTGAATTTAACCAGTTATCAGTTGCTGATTTTGTCTCCACACGTCACCTAAATTGTTTCAGCAGTTGTGCTCTTGATTTTATGAAGTCTACAGGAGAAACGAGATGTCATACTGCTTCTCTTGGCTAAGTGACTATCACAAATATCAACAGACCCAGAAGACTGTCAGCAGCACTTGTTGACAGACACATTTCGGTATGTTGTTCCCTGGAAAAAAACAAGTTCCTTGAAACGAGTCGCGACCTTTGAACTTTGCTGCCTTCCTGCCGCGTGTGATGGAGGAACGTGACGACCATAGCGCTGTCGTTGATGACCCGGCACGGGATTCCTGTTTCACAACAAACTTTCTAGAAACTGTTGCCATTCGACAAGCCGTCTGCACCCTGGTACTGCTGGTCACATAGCAGTGGAACTGATTATAGGTCAGATACTGTAGCGACACACATCCAATACCTTCTGGTGTGGGAATCTGAAATCTGATCCCAGTGCTGCTGTGAAGGGCACCTTTCTTTACCACCAGTGAATAGAAGCACAAGAGACGGAGAGAATGAACGCTCTAGCTTCTGTTGTCGAATGGCTACCCGGAGGTATTGTCTGCCCTAGTTGCCATGGTAACTGCGGGAGCACCTCAGGTAGGGCTGCCTTTCTGAGTTTAACGAGGATCTGCTGGAGAGGAGCGGAGGCTGGAACAGGTCTCGAGTCTGGGCCGAGCTGTGTGGGCTAGCTGCCGACAGGCCCAGCGCTGCATCCAGCCAGCATCCTAATCCTGTATGAGCCCGTGCTGTTGAGGTTAGGATAGTAAGTAAACACCTTAGATTGCTGGAAATCGGTTGTTGGACGTGTTGATAAAAGTTTTATTCAAACTGTTAATTTTTATCTCAATATTCTGTTGATGTTTTAAAAGGTATCTAAACTGAGACCCATGTTTACCAACTGTAAATGCACGATTTTAAATCATGACAACCCAAATTTCAGATGTGTAATAATATCATCTAGGTTTACAACTTAACATTTTCATTATTGATCAATCTGTTGATTATTTTCTCAATTATTGAGTTGTTGTTTGTCCTGCAAAAATCAAAAAATCGTATGTGGAAAAAGTTTTTTCCAAAGCCCAAGATGACGGAAAAGATGTCCAAGATGGTGGACTAAATTTCTTGTATTGCTTAATCCTGCTGGGTGAATATAAAAAGGCGGTATTTTGGACACGTTTGAGAGTTGCTTTCCCATTGTGCTGGGAATGACATGGAGCATCTACACACGTCACTTCAAAGACTCACAAGTTGTAATAACATTTGGTAATCTAGCTTTGGTCATATCTGACTGGAGCATCTGGCAGGTCCTGAGTGTTGCTGCAGGTTCAGCAGAAATGTGGTTTTGGATGGTTATGTCACAGTGGCAGCAGACTGCAGCTGCAGTGTTGTGGTCAGTCTCTGGGAGCGAGGGCAGGGATGTTGGCGACAGAGATTGGGTGTGGAGAAGTCAACAGATTTTGGTGACTGATGAAGGCTGAATGCAAGTTCTGATGTGCCAGCTTACTGCCGGGTCGAGGCTTTTCGTCTGCCTCTCATGGATCTTCTTGCCCGTAGGGTTGCCTAGAGAACTAGAATCACAAAATAAACTGCAGTATCTGAATTGAAAATTTGTACTGCGCAAGAGTTTTTCTACAACTGGTACTAAAAAATGTTGTTGTCTTTGAAAAAGTATTTTGGAAGAAAATTAATATAGAAAATTATTGTTTCTGTCAAAGGAAGGCAGGAATGTGTGCTGGGAAATTAGGTCTTCTGCTGAAACAAAGTTTACATAAAATTACTAGCCAGCTATTAATAATTGGTGAATCATTTAGGCCAAAGTCATTTAGCAACCAAATATGGCAAAATACTCACTGGTTCCAGCTTTCCAAATGTGGGTATTTGTCGTGTTTCGAATGAAAAAAATTGGGTTTTGTACTGTTGGTCAAACAAAACAAGCAATTACAAGAGGTCAGCTTGAGGTCTTGGAAATGACTGCAGTTATACATCAGTTTAATAATGAAAATAAATGTTTAAAAGATGTAATACAGTAACCTGTGGTTCTGTATGATGTGCTTGATGTATTGAGGTACATATTATTTATGCTTTGCAGTGTAATTTTCCATCCAGCTCCTTTATGTTTTTCATTCATCTTCACCTGGTTGTTTGACATTTTAGGATGTCATATTGGGAAACACTGACATTTTTATACTGAACAACTAATTGATTAATCAAGAAAAGTCATTGTCAGGTTAATCGACGGTTAAAATAACCCTTAGTTGCAGGCAAAGTAGAAATAATTTCTGTGCAGTATAATGAAATTCTTATCAATATTATCAACTTGCTGAAAATTGAAATTGCTGCATTTGTGTACATTTATTTCTGAACGTGCCATATGAATATCTAAATATAATTAGGTGTCATAAACAAGTTGCCACAAACACAAACATTTTTCAGTCTTTAATTAGAGACCCAAATGTCAGTTTTCTTTTCTCCCACGTCCTTAAGAGCAGCAGCGTGTTTGTAGCTGCCACATCACTGACGCTGCTCAGACGTCAAGTGCTCATTCATTGTCCGGCGGCAGCGGCAAGGACTTGTCAACAGGGGCAGGAAGTAAACAGAGCAGGTCAATCAGCTTCCTCCCCTCTTCCACTAACAGACTATTGCACTTGGGTCACGTCCTGAGTCTCTGGCCCTAATAGCTGTGAATGGCCAGTGACGGGCAGCGCTGCATGCCTGGTCCTTCTAAATATAGCAGCGCTGCCTACATGTACACAGCAGTTTCTACCCATACACCCTCCCTTTAGTCTCTCTGATTCTCTTAGGCTGTATTTACACAGCAAGGCCGAAGCTCTCTGTTTTTCTTTTTGAATGACTATGCTCAGATGTTCTGCGACATCAGCAACAACAGTGTTGTATCTCAAGTTTGGTATCTGCGTATATTTGAGCATAATATAAATATTAGTTTATTTTAATTTAACTAGTTTAATTTGCATTTTTTTCCTCCCATTTTTGTTTTCATGCAGACGTATCAAAATCATCACAGTTGCCATTTTCTCTTGTGGCAGTATTGACTGATAATACTTTCCTGTATCAATTAATAAGACAATTGACTTTTCAACTTCATATTCTTTATTTTGTCTGGCCAACAGTCCAAAACCTAATGGCACTCAGTTTAAAATGAAGGAAATCTGATTAATCGTTTCTTTAGGCAGTAGTTTTCTGCCTTAAAATGTCGGAAAATGGTGACAGTTGTTGAATAGTGTTTACCAAAGCCCAAGATAACATCCTCAAATGTCCTGTTTTGTCCACAGCTCGAATATATTCAGACTTCTTTCTCAAAAATTTCTTGATCGAATATTAAAATAGTTGGCAATTGATTTAATAATCAATTAATTTTCAGAAACAGTGAAACAGAACTTCTGCTATTTAGAATTATTTTGGATTTAGGAGAGTCATTGTGTTACAAGCACTGTGTAAAACATGCCAAAGAGTTGTTACCTCTTCCAGAG
Organism: Lutjanus campechanus; assembly: GCA_027495735.1. Lineage (NCBI taxonomy): Eukaryota > Metazoa > Chordata > Actinopteri > Lutjaniformes > Lutjanidae > Lutjanus > Lutjanus campechanus. The sequence goes on from JAJHUR010119446.1 coordinate 30,434, forward strand.
GAAACAAATTAATATACACACTTTGATATTTGTTTATTTTTTACAAGCCATATAGTCATATTGAAATATTGAACAACATTATTGAATATTGGAGGTTTTCCTCCATTTGGTGCAGGGCTAATTCCCACTCAAGTTGCATGCTGGTTGTCCTCCCTGTTATTTGACGTGTACACTGAATCGATGCAGGGCATTTTGGAAATGAAATTATGTCTTAATGAGGCTATTAAATAACATGTAGGTTGCGTGAGAGGAAAAAGTTTGGATTTCTTTCATGTTAAACAAAACCTTAAAGCCTAATCTTGTATGAGATTACAACATTTTCAAACAGCAATTAATTTTCTGCATTGTTCTATTTAATTTCATGCCAAAAAGAAACATAAGAAACTGAGTCTAGCATTTAGTTGACTTACCCTGAGCAGTGTTTGGTAATATACTTTAGGCTGTTATTTTTGTCTCATCATTTAATAAGATCATTGGTAGACTGTTACACAGTTGAATCAGTACACACACTGTTCCCTCACTGTCTGTCTGCTACTTAATTTAGAACAGATTGAAAATTTTCACTCACATATTAAAGAGTTTTTTCTGTTAATCAGCGTCCAAAACGTCTAATTGCTTCCAGTCTGATTCAGTTTAGTAAAACAATAAAACATGAAAAAGTCCAAGGGGGTGAAAACTTTTTATTGGCACCGTATGTGCAGATAACCTGCACAGATAGTCCTGTCTGGTGTGAAAAGTCTTTCAGTCTTTTCTGTTTCCCATGTTCCTCTCTCTCTTTGGTTTGAAAGATGTTGACGCAGCAAACTCTGGCGTTCATTTACCTTCTCCTCTTGTCCTGACAGTGGGGATGAAATTACAGCTTTACGTCTCTCAATTAGCCTTAATGATGTGGCCTCCTTGGACCGCCATCGGTGCCACTGCTAAACCAGCTGCATTTACTCTTGTGATAATGTTGCAGTCATGACCTAACCTCACGTCCAATAGGAGCAGGGGAGGGATTGTTCCACATAAGAATCACAATTCTTGCCCTGAGTGATTCTGAATTGATTCAAAAATGCCCAAAAAACTTGCCTCACTACAAGAAAAGTATCACAAATAATGTTGGACAACAGTGGCTACAAGGGGTGGTAACACTTGATGTAGCCTACTTAAGAAAAGTTTTTTCCCCTTATGAATTATTCAATTTTTGCACCTTAAATGTTCCTAAAATACTTCTGTACTATCTGAAGCATGTCCTAGTAAAAACAGTACATTAATAGCTGCCGTGCACTTTACATAACCGTGCTTTTCTCCTCCAGAAGCACTTTTATTGAAATTTTAAGAAAACCGAATATATCATGATATATATACCGTTACTGTCCACACTTCAGATTAGTCATTATCATTATTAATTATTATAAATTTTAGGTCCAGTCCTAGAAAAAAGTATTTTGTGCAAACTGGGACAATATACCCCATCACCCAACCTGAGTGGAGCATCAAACTGCAGCAGTAACAAAGGAGAGCAACAGACCTGTAGCACTGCTAAGCTTTACAAAAACTCCCAGCCAGCTCTGGTCTGGTAAAGAAAATAAATCTATGCGGGTTCATTTGTGCCTGTACAGTGTTTTGGATAACAGTGGCTTTCCCCAGTATTAATGTTGCTGTAGAGGAGCTGTTCTCTGCTACTGAAGATTTAACTTTAATAACAACACAGCGGAGGTCTCCGCTTTCATCAACAGTGAATTGTCTTTCAGTAACATTATAAAACAGATGCACTACTGAAAGGTTTGGATGAGGCTTTTGGACAAATGCTTGAAAGTAAAAATTTACTGATAGAGGCCTAAAAGGAACTTTGTGGATGAGTGAGACTGGGCAATGTCTTGACTGGTGAAGGAAGTCAGGTAGGCGTTGAAGTGGACTAATCTGTTATTAGCTGAGTGACGTCAGGGTCTGGTCAGCATTGTGTCCACAGGGATCAGAGCCAGGTGTCAGCAGATGAATCCGTATAACCTACCTGGCTAACTACTAACTAAGGTGGTCAAAAGTATCGATACCTCTATAGTTTTTCAATATCACGTTTAAAACAATACAGTATCTGTTAATTATACTAATGAAAAGGGTATTGAGCACAGTTTTTTATATTTTTTAGGGCTGCAACTGATGATTATTTTCATGATGGATTAATCTGTCAATCATTTGTTTATAGTTCTTTGGTTCAGATATTAAGTTTACTGTCATCCAGGACTAAAGAAAACAGAAAATATCCACATTCGAGAAGCTGAAATCTGAGAATTGAATGTCTCAAAACAGTTAATAAAGTTATCAGAATAGGTGCCAATTGATGTAATAGTTGGTAAATAATTGATTTATCGACTAATCGCTGCTGCTTTAATAGTGGTATTATGTTGAGGTTTTAAATTCTGGTTTCTTGACAACAGTCTACTCCTAACAGTGCTGAGGACACAGACCGCTCTGATTGATTCTTGGTTCTGGGATTTGTAATGAATCCTGAGAATCACCAGTCTTCTCTTCATATTTTTAGATTTTTATAGAGCTTGTTTCCTGGAAGTAAAAACCTAAACCAAAGATCTGAGATTTTAGTCACAATGTAATTTTTTTCTTTACCGTATTTTCTTTGCAGGTCATCTGGTGAGGAGCGCCCAAGCTTTTAGGTGGAGGAGTGGCAGACAGCGCCACCCAGGCGTGCAGTGGGACTGCATCCCGTCTCACAACCGACAACCAGCTCCCCGAAGCGCCGCTGCTGCCGCCAGATGGACTGCGCACTCTGAGAACAGAGCGAGTCAGGACAGAAATCAACCGAGGAGAGGAGCCGGAGGGCCAGCGCTCACCGGAGCAGGAAAGGGAGGGCATTGTTTGGTGAGGAGAGGAGAGGACAAGGGGCTCCACGATGTCGTCAAACAGGACCCAGAACCCCCACGGACTGAAACAGATAGGCCTGGACCAGATATGGGACGACCTGCGGGCTGGCATCCAGCAGGTGTACACACGGCAAAGCATGGCCAAGTCACGCTACATGGAACTCTACACGTATCCTGCGAGCTCGGGGAAGATTAAGCCTGTGAGGCTGTGATGAAAGGGATTTGGATTTTTTGAAAATTGCTTATAATTACTTAATTGATTTTACAAAATTATTGTTATTCTTAATTATTGTGTGACTTCTGTGATTAACCCTTTAAAACACTGAAGTCACACAAAAACACAAACAAACGAACAGATGGAGGCAGCGGTAGACCAGCAGCTTCCTTGTTCTTTGAGGTAAAACGAAAAAAGATAGCGGTTTCTCTTCAGAACATGCTGTCTGACGGCAAGGTTAAGCAGTGAAAGTATTCTAAATATAGTGTATGCTTAAACTGATATGGATTTTCTTAGTTGTCATTTTGCTGCTGACCCTGTCCACAGCAGTACGTTGTTCACTGCCCTGCAGCTCCTCCTCCTGCAGCTGTAGCATGTCGGCCGCCATCTGCTGCAGGTAATACACAGACTATGAAAAAGTACTTTATCCAAGCCCGCTTCAAATAATCCAAACTATCACTTCTAAAGTTTTGAATGATTGGAATTTTACAAACATGCCTCTAAAGCTGAAACTTCTATTTGTCATCTTTTAGTGTATTAGTCACTCAATAGAAAATTAATCGTCAACCATTTTGTTAAAGTGATTCAGTAATTTTAAAGCAAACTTCACAAATATCTTTTATAAGAGTGAAGTGAATTTGCCAGCATTAGGGGTGTAACAAAATTTGTGGTGAGAGTCTGTTGGACGTGTTGGGGGAAAGACTCGCCTCCACTCCGTTTTTGTCTTGTTCAGTCAACACATTCAGGTGATGCAGTTGCAACGTTAAATAGTGTTTGCAAGTTTTTCCACTGGGGATGCTCCTGGCGACTAATTTCCCTGTTGACTAAACACAAATTTAAATTTAGACTAGACAACTAGTCTACTAGTAAGAAAACACTTGTTAAAGCAGTTAAAATTGAGCACAATTTATTACTTTATTACTTTATTACTTACTAATCACTGTCTACAATCACCAAATCGTATTTTAAATGCCGCTGCCGCTTTGTGCTGTGCAATACTAAGGTTGCACACTAACCTACAAAACATGACAGCAACTCACTAAATGCTTCACCTTTTCAGACCATAAAGGATCACAGTGTCTGTGGGGAAACAACATTGTTTATCTGGAGCTGGCATCAGCTGAGAGCCTGCCACCCTGTTTGGATGATGCAGTCAGCAGCAGGGCCCTGCTCTGCTCACAGGTTAATGTCCATGTCTGTGCTGAATGTGATTACACATCGCTCCAGTTGATTGGTTATATACCAGTTTATTCTGGCATAGACTACATTCAACCTTCTTCTCATTTTCTACCGTTACATCCCCAGTCAGCATGGGCTTTTGAATTGTGATACATATTTTATTTTGCTATATTCTGACATTTTTTAGACCAAATAATTAAAATTATTTCCTCAGTCAATTAACAGAACGACATACAAGTCTAATCTTCTGAGAATAAAATATAAACAATCATATTTTTAATTATTTATTATACTTACTCTTTGATTATTATTTTTTGGTCCTATTAGCAGATTGCATGTTTAGAGTTAGCCTTCCTCCGACTCATCTGTTTTTTTAATAACCCTCAGTGATGGTTACCTTACAGTGACAAATATTTACCAGAATTATGCCAGCTGATTCGTCAGTGGCCACCCTCGCTGTGTGTTGTGTGCTCAGTGGCGCTGGCTTGCTGCTTCCTTCTTTCTAAACCCAGAACCTGTTTTATAGCTGTTTGCTGTCTGAGTTACAACAAAAGAACATCCAGCAGCAGACCAGAGCCCTGAGAGCAGGAAACACACAGTCGCTTCAAAATATCATCTTATGCTTTACATAATTACTAATCCACTTAACAAATTGTATGTCAGATGAACACAAACATTTCCGCTACAGTCAACGGTTAACCAGGCTTACCTAATCACTCTTTAATCATGCAAACATGAAAAACACAGTGCAGTCTGAAGTACAAAGAGATGATTTTCTCTGAGGGCACATTTTGTTGTTTGACAACCTCACTTCCTCTCTCTCACCTCTCCAGCAGTAAAGGATGTCACCGCTTCCCAGAAATGCACCGAGCCACATAAGCTCAGTACTGTAATCCCATCCTGTCAGGCAGAAAGAACAGCACGAATTTAAACAATGTACAAGCTAGAAACTGTGAATTACATATTTGCCTTTCAGACCTTTTTGGCCCAAGTCTGCATCACTGGTCACCAGTTATAGTCGCTTTGTTGGAGTTGTTCTGTATAAAAAGAATAAGTAGTACACGCCTCATATAGTTTCATTACATTATAAGCAACCAGATGTGAGAAACACAATGATCATGTTTTCTGTTTCTAAAGTTCCCTGTTAAGTTTAAACGAATGTGTAGTGTCTCTGTGTTTATTCCTTAACCCTTTCCTCAGACATGTATATAACTATTGTACCAGCGTCCACCAGTCCAGCCAGGGCAGGGGCTCCGTGCCGCCGGCCAAGCCCTCCAAAAAGTCCACCACTCCAGGTGGGGCTCAGTTTGTAGGCCTGGAGCTCTACAAGCGACTCAAAGAGTTTCTGAAGAACTATTTGACCAGCCTGCTTAAAGTGAGTCCACAGACTTCAGAAGACTAAACTTAACACGTTACATCATTTTTAGACCATCACGGACATGAACCCTCTACGTTTTACCAATTATTCTCTCCCTGTTTTTATTTTGTCCTTCTCTTGCCTCCTGTCTCGTCTTCACTCCAGGATGGCGAGGATCTAATGGATGAGTGCGTGTTGAAGTTTTACACCCAGCAGTGGGAGGATTACCGTTTCTCAAGTAAGGTCCTCAACGGGATCTGTGCCTACCTCAACCGCCACTGGGTCAGACGAGAGTGTGATGAGGGACGCAAGGGAATCTATGAGATCTACTCGGTACGTCTAATATCTGCATGGACTTGTGGTTTGCTGTCATCACATAACAGATGTTTGTACTGGTCACAGTAAAGGTTAAGTGAATATTGAAGGTGTGGTGGCTCTGTGAAATGTATTTTTTAGGGTTATACCCAGAATGAGATGAAATAAAACCCAGAGACTATATTGTATTAAGTTTCTGTGAGCCGCAAATTCACCACCACTAAGCAGAAGGCAGAGTAAGGCCCCCTCTCCCTCCGGGCAGCTTCCTCTGCCTCAGATCTGCTCTGCGTCTGTGGTGTCCGCAGCTGTTCATGTACGCATCTGTTTGGGAGAATAATCCAGGCTTCACCCAGACTCACCCTGGGTTCAGCCTGGTCCACAGCTGCCTGTAACTGTCGCAGACATCCTCACTGAGGAGAAGGGGCGACTTGACGTAGTGGAATTGTTATATCTGGGAGAAAAAATGAGCAATACTCACTCTGCAGCCACTTCTGGGGTCCGAAATGTTACAAAAAGTTCACTGCACACTGACTGACAAAAACCTGCCTCTGCCTCTGGGGGTTTTACAATCTGTACAGTGTGTGACACCGCATATTCTTGCAGACCCTGGAAAGAGTAAAGAATAAGAACTCTCCCAAAAAAAACTTGTAACTGGGAAAAAATGTGAGAAACCTCCCAGATGTGTAATAGATGTCATATGTACAGAACGGAGCAGTAAAAAGACACTGAATGCAGAATCTGATGAGTGTGTAAAGAATGTGGATCCAGGAGGACGTGAACTACAAACATTTACTGTTTCCTTTCTTGAGGACAAACCAGCAGCATGTTTGACTAAGAAATGTCACACCATACCTTCTGAAGTGTTACATAATGGGAAAGGATTAGCTTATTAACATTACAGGTCTGACCTGCCAAAATGCTGGGTGTGTTATCTGTCCATTATCTAATGAGCTACCTCCCAGGATGTCTGGGATATTTATCTGTCTCCTGCAAATGATTCATCATTATTTAAACACAAAATACAGAAAATTACCTGGTAGATGGAACTTCAAATTAAGAGTCTTCTGTATTATGACTCTGAGAGCTTTTTGTGGTCTGAATCATCACAGATCCTCCGTGCTTCATGTTTGTGTTCGTACACCATTAGATTTCTTGATCGAAAAGGTTTTAATAGAACAGAAAGATGATTTTGTGACTCCTAGCTTTTTGTCCCGCCCCAGTGAAGAGTTCACAGGCCCTGAAATCCACCATACAAGACCTTGAAAGTCCTTTAAAATTGATTTAATTTGATGACCAGGCATTCTGGATCCTGAAGTCTTGACCTTATGTTAACCTTCCTTGTCTTGTCCCCTTTCCTGCACTGTTGTTTCCTCCCAGCTGGCACTTGTGACCTGGAGGGAGTGTTTATTCCGACCCCTCAACAAACAGGTGTGTTGAATTTCTTTTTATAGAACCAGGGCGAGAAATAACGAAGTGACACAAACACAGTGATTTTAAAGAAATGCAGACAGTTTTGTGTTTTTTGTTCTTATTAACATCAACCTTCTTTTGTTATTGCACAAATAATAATAATCTGTGTTTTTCAGGTAACAAACGCTGTGCTGAAGCTGATAGAGCGAGAGAGGAATGGTGAGACCATTAACACCAGACTGATCAGCGGTGTGGTCCAGTCTTATGGTAGGTCAACAAGTACAGTGAAAAAAATAAAGAGAAACAACCACCGGTTCTTGGCAGACAGTAGATAGAGGAGGCAGAAATAAATAAATCTGTAACTCTGAAATCTTGAAGTCTAAAGGATGCCTTAAAAAATGAGATGCACAAAATCAAATGTACGTAAGATTTTGGTGTAATTTAGCATCATGCTGCAGCCTCTCTCCTGCCTCCTCTCCTAAGCCTATTCTGAGCATTATGAATATGAGAATTATAATAAAATCTTCTACAAAATGTAAGTAAAACAATGCAAAACTAAACTCAAGTAAAACATTTCAAAAGTGAAGTTATAGATTTGACTGTCAGCATGAAATTATAGTGATGAGTACATTAATATCTGCTCCCGTGTCTCACCTGTCCCCTCCCTCCTCCCTCTGCAGTTGAACTGGGTCTGAACGAGGAGGACGCCTTCGCCAAAGGCCCCACGCTGTCCGTGTACAAAGAGTACTTTGAATGTCAGTTCCTCACTGACACAGAACGTTTCTACACACGTGAGAGCACAGAGTTCCTGCAGCAGAACCCCGTCACCGAGTACATGAAGAAGGTAGACGGTCTTTCCACTTTAACTCCACACAGCTGTGAATGAATGAATGAGTGGATTCATGAGAGAGTTACTAAGTTGTGTCCTCTGGGTGACATTTAAACAGTGATAATGACTCTGTTTTGTGTGTGTGTGTGTGTTTTTCCTCAGGCGGAGGCCCGTCTGCTGGAGGAGCAGCGGCGTGTGCAGGTTTACCTCCATGAATCCACCCAGGACGAGCTGGCCAGGAAGTGTGAGCAGGTCCTCATAGAGAAACACCTGGAGATCTTCCACACCGAGTTCCAGAACCTTCTGGACGCCGACAAGAATGAAGGTAAGAACTGTGATCCTACTGTCACATTTTTGCCGCGTCCACTGACCCTGCAAGATTTCATGGAGCTCAGATTAACTGAACAGAAACATTTAAACCAGGTGAATCTGCGAACGTTTGACACAGAGTCCCTGTAAACAAAAGTTTGTTATTTTGAGACCGTTAAAAAGTTAAAAATATCAAAAACACAAAAATGTGCAGTCCACTTACGATCATAGAGCATGTTGTTGTTGTTGTTGTTTCCTTTCCCTCACAAAGTACAGACATCGACATGCAGCGAGCACATTAACCAGACAAACCAGCCAAAAGTTTAATTTTAGCTGTTACGGTTTTAAAGTTAATTTGCCACAATTGATCTAATCTGCTGCCGAGGATGTTTGTCATTTAAAGCAGTGAAAGTGTCAGTGAGTTCCAGCTAAAAATAACAAGCCTGCCACCAAAAGAACGAGAGGAAAAATTTCAAGATATTAATTTGTTTTGTTTAACAAATCCAGATCCAAATTTAAACTAGTGCCAAACCTTCCAAGTATTCTGCTTCACGTGTCCTGGAAGATTTCATGTTGGTTTTATATTTTTTATTGAAAAGTTGGCTACTTCAGGTGCATAACACTATTTTAAAAACAAATACTTAAATATTATGCTAGCTTACGCTTGTTTTTCTTTCAACTTTAGGCTCACATATTCTCAAACAAAATAAAAACAATAAAAACATACATGTAAGCCTATGTGGCTCCTAACATTGATACATACACTGTGCTGCTGCTGACTTTAAGTAATTCTTAATCACTGTAGGCTCTTTGTCTACTTTTCAAATGAATGTTTGCTCGTGTCATTTTACTTCCTTCACAGAAGCAAAGCGTGCTGCTGCCAACTTAAAATCAAAGGTGCCAAGGAACTATTTTCAGTGAATATTCTGACCGGAGAGATTTAAATGTGTGACTTTGTGGTATAAAAGCAGCGGTAGTTACTCGGGTGTACTTGGTAGCTTGCTGCTTGTAATGAAGAATCAAAATTTGTGCAGTATTGACGTTTGGATCAGGGAGATCCTAAAATATACTTAATTATTCGTTCTTACTGAAGAAGAAAAATCCTCAGAAATAAGTCTGAGCTCAGATAATGAAGGAGTGGAGTTGGCTTCTTTTTTCATTTAACAGCAGATTCTTGCTTAACGAAGTCACCGCATTTTATTTAGAAGGTCTTCTAGGAGTTTTTGACGTCGACTGCAGTTCTCACCTCTGCTGAACACTGTTGTCGCTCGCTCTCTCTCTCTTCTTAGACCTCGGCCGGATGTACAACCTGGTGTCACGGATCACAGACGGTCTGGGCGAACTGAAGAAACTTCTAGAGACTCACATCCACAACCAGGGCCTGGCCGCCATCGAGAAGTGTGGAGAGGCCGCGCTCAACGTACGGACCGCCTTTTCACCTCTGACCACAAATCACACTAGTTAACTTTAACGACTAACGAGAGTCCTGCTGCAAACCTTCCTCAGTGTTTATCTGTACTCAGTTAACAATAAGAACAGGAGACATTAGACACAAATGTGCATTCAAACAGCAGAGAGTTACAGCTGAAGGAAAAAGAACCAGTCCCAGACTGATCGCTGTCCTCTCTCACCAGAGGGACAGGGATGTTTATGCTAGAGATCAGAAGAGACATTATCACTGCAGGCTGTGTTGAACAGTCAAGAATTTGGGCTTCAAGTAGGGAGGTCAGAGTAGTAAAAGTGTAAACTGTGAAGTCAGTGAGTTTGTTTTAATGAAGAAAAAGGCAGTAATTCATACCTATAAGATGTGATGGAACAAAAGACACCTGTGTGTTTCTTCCAGGACCCTAAAGTCTACGTCCAGACCACCCTGGACGTCCATAAGAAGTACAACGCCTTGGTCATGTCTGCCTTCAACAATGACGCCGGCTTCGTTGCAGCACTCGACAAGGTCAGTAATCTCCCTGAGCTCTACGGGAGAGAAACATCTGTCCACGAGACACCGTACGAGTCAAAGTCTTTGTCATCTTCAGGTGAGATTCTAACGTGGGTTTGTCCGTCTTTTCTCAGGCGTGCGGTCGATTCATCAACAACAACGCCGTCACCAGGATGGCTCAGTCCTCCAGCAAGTCACCCGAGCTGCTGGCCAGATACTGCGACTCTTTACTGAAGAAGAGGTGGGTGACACATGAAATATTAATGTGACTGCAGTTTGTAAGCTCTCATAAACATTTTGAGCTCGTTATTGTGATTTTATTTTTAAAATATATCAGCTAAGCATTTCTTAATAGCTTTATAAATATTTCAAATATTTACTTCACAGCATAGTTGGAGTGAGCAGCCATTTTATTTTTAAAGTAGCTCTAAATGTTGATTAAAATAGCAACTTTTAAACCATGATTCTTCTTTAGCTTTGATTTAGAAGAGCTACAGAATTCATGTTTTAGGGTTCAGACACAACAACATTATTTAATGAACTCATCAAAAAATATAAAGTTTACCAGTGCAGTGTAAATTACACCTCGGCAATGTAAAATTAATGCATTTTAACTTTGCACAAACTCAACGGTGTAGCTTTTTGAAGGACATTTTCATTTTATGTTTGATTGAGGCCATATTCCACCCAGTCACTGAGTCTCTCCTGAGACGCGTCTGCGCCACCGTCTTCATAAACGGTCGTTTTTTTTCTTCAGCTCTAAAAACCCCGAGGAGGCAGAACTGGAGGACACACTCAACCAAGTGGTGAGTTACTTTGACCCGTGTGTTTGCACTAATGTACACAGACGCCGTATGTTTGTATTCATGTTGAAACAACAGTTCTACTAGAAAGATACGTCTGCACCACTGACCCAGTTACTGATGTGTTTATTTCATATCAAAGAACAAGCAGTGAATCTGTAAATGAATAACTAATTTGATATTTACTTGTGTATTTACTGTAGTTTGGTCATTTATGACGTTTTCTTATTGTGTTTTGTCTAAATGAGTATTAATGGATCAATAGTTGTACTCAGCACTACATTAATGTGATTTTTTTGTTTCCTTTCACAGATGGTTGTGTTCAAGTACATCGAGGACAAAGATGTTTTCCAGAAGTTTTATGCTAAGATGTTGGCCAAACGTCTGGTCCACCAGAACAGCGCCAGTGATGACGCAGAGGCCAGCATGATCTCCAAACTGAAGGTGTGACTCACTGCAGCCGGCGCTCCATCACATACTGACACACTGCAGAGAGCTCGCTCACTCAATCTGTCTGCAGGAAAACATCCACAACAACAACAACAACCAACACACAGCTGAAAACCTCAGACTGAATCTGGTTTTTGTTCTTGTCCTCGTGCAGCAAGCGTGCGGCTTCGAGTACACGTCCAAACTGCAGCGAATGTTCCAGGACATCGGAGTCAGTAAAGACCTGAACGAACAGTTCAAGAAACACCTGACCAACTCTGAGCCTCTGGACTGTAAGTAAACGTTACATGAACAAGGAATTATGGTTTTTACTTCATATTCAGAGTTAAAGTTTGAGATCTCACCTCTGTGTGTGGAGTGAAATAAAGATTCAGAGGATGTTTTATTGTTTTGGTGCTGTCACATGCCACAGGACGTCTCAGAGAGGATTCTGCTGAACTCGGTTGTATCAAAGCACATAAAACCTACATGTTTGAATTAAACTGATCTTTCTCTCTCTCTGTGTGTTTATCCTCCAGTGGATTTCAGTATCCAGGTTCTCAGCTCTGGCTCTTGGCCTTTCCAGCAGTCCTGCACCTTCGCTCTGCCTTCTGAGGTAAAAACCAATTCAACAACATATGAACGGATTAATTTTCAACCCAGTGATCGCTGTGATCGGTTTATAACCCCGACTGAAAGATCAAAATCCATCACACGGTTTGCTCTGGGAGAAAAATATATTTTTTATAGCTGTAACTTTGTTCAGACCTGCTGCAGCAGCTTGTTGATACGTAGTTGAACCTTCTTCAGTAGACAGAAGAAAGGCTGCAGTTTGTTTTTCACTAGAAATCTGAATTTTGGAATGCATCGTCCCCAATTTGACTCCTCACTCAAATCTTCTCCACGGCCCCTGAGGGTCCCCGGACCTCAGTTTGAGAAGCTCCGCTCTAACCTCTCTTCTCTCTCTCTGTCTGTGTGCAGCTGGAGCGAAGCTATCAGCGCTTCACGGCGTTCTACGCCAGCAGACACAGCGGCAGGAAGCTGACCTGGCTCTATCACCTGTCCAAAGGAGAACTGGTCACCAACTGCTTCAAGAACAGGTACACAGATATTTTCCAGTGTTAGAGGGCGGGGCTTCATTACAGCATCATACCAACCTGTCCACCGTCTGCTCTCAGCTCATGATTGGTTGGATGATACAGACTGAAAGGTCTGTTCTCGCTTCATCATGTGCTTTTATTCTCCAACGTCACCGTTTCATCCCTGTTAGCCACGACGTCATTAACTCATCCAGGATCCAACCAGACGTTTCTTTAGACTTTCTTGTTGTCATTTGACAGACGAGGTCATAAAAAATCCATCAATCTATTTTTACCCGTCATTTTTTTAAATGATACTGAGTGATAGGCAATTTAAAAGCATTTAATTAATATCTAATGTCCCTGTAGTGAGTCTGATTATTCGGCTAAAGATTTCTCTTATGTTTTATAAATGGTCCACAGCGATTTCTGTCTCTCGCTCCAACCAACAGAACCACTCAAAGATCCATCATCAAATCATTAAACACTACAAACAAAATCAATCCTCTACTGTTTGTTCACACAGTTAATTGTATTAAGGACTGGTTGTTCTGATATTTGTTTTAACGATGTTATTTGGTTAAAAATTAAAAAGGTAGAAATTACAGCAGATTTGAGCAGATTAATTCATTTTTCTGAGGCTGAGGTGGTGAGAGGAATCCTGATCCGGCCCGTCTGCTCAGATGATTGTTTACTTCTGATGTTCACTGCTTTGTCAGAACAATCCTGTGGTTTCTTGTCGTTTAAGACATTCCTGAAGAAGATCAGAAGACTGGATTGTAAATCTGATCTCTACAGTAAGACATGAGAGATTTCTCAACATTTGAAAAAACATCAGTGCGCATTGAACTGTTGGAGAGCGAATCTGGCAGCTTTGTTTTGAGTGAATATTTTTTTAAATAAAATGCGGACGAGCAGATGACTGAACAGTCGTGTGAAGTGTGACAAAAACTTTTTAGTTGCTGTTCTTATGAATCACGTTGTGTCAGATAGTTGTACTGGTGAGCAGCTGTGAGGAACAGGCCGTGCAGTTTGAGTCCGTTTCACGCTGAACCTCTTGTTTTTGTTGTTGTTGTTGTTGTTGTTTACAGGTACACACTGCAGGCCTCCACCTTCCAGATGGCCATCCTGCTGCAGTACAACACAGAGGACAGTTATACCGTCCAGCAGCTCACCGACAGCACACAGATCAAAACTGTGAGCACATTTAAACTTAAACTCTGATAAAGTATAACAGCTTTTACATTTAACAAAAAAAAAAGAAATGTTTACGTCCTCTGCTCACTGATGTTTGTTTATTTTCAGGACATCCTGGTTCAAGTTCTTCAGATTTTGTTAAAATCAAAGCTGCTGGTGAGTAAAACAAACAAACAGATGGTTATAGGAGGTATTTTTTATTCTGACGAGGCTTTTATTTGTGAAATATTAGTGTCCATATAAACACTGTCTGAATAACAAAAAGATGAAGGCAGAAATGTTTCATGTCTCCTGACATATTTTAAAATTCTCGTCCTGAACACTAGAGGGCGACAAATAAAATGTTTAATGTGTTTAAAGGCTCAGTGATGAATAACCTTAATGAAACTATCTCCTCTCACACTTCTGTGAAAAATGCAGCAATAATTATTTAAATTAATTAAATAAATGTTTAACCAGTGATGAATTTTCACTGTTTGTTTGTGATTGTTTAGATGCTGTAATTTGTTTAGTTTTGATTAAGCCAGAGAACTTTTTACAGAACACTGGTGTCTTAATCTCACCTTTAAACTAAATAAATATTCAGATCGCTCACATCAGCCCCTCCCTGATGTCTCTGTCTGTCCGTCTGTCAGGTCATGGAGGACGAGAACGCCAACGTGGACGAGATGGACTTCAAACCCGACACCGTCATCAAACTTTTCCTCGGATACAAAAAGTGAGAAACTTGCTTGTTGGGCAGAATCAGATGTCTTGATGCAGTCACGATGCTGCTGGACGTTCAGTTGAGTTCACTTTGTTTATTTATTTATTTTTATTTAATTTTTGCGGCGCAGTAAGAAGCTGAGGGTGAACATCAACGTCCCGATGAAGACGGAGCAGAAACAGGAGCAGGAGACGACTCATAAGAACATCGAGGAGGATCGAAAGCTCCTCATTCAGGTGACTGTTCACACCTCGACTCTTAATGTCTGAGTTTTTACAGATGTTTGGATTTTTTTAAAAATTTTAACTGTTTTGAGAACATGCTTAAATTTTGACAACATAATCTGGTGTTTCATTGACACAATCAGTCACGTAAACCATAAATCTTTTATTATTTGAAATGAAACGTCGTCATATTTGTCCTCTTGACTGTAGAAATTTTTAGTTTAGGTTCCCTGAAAGCTCTTTAACTCTTAAACCGTATGAACCCTGGATATAACTGTCACATTAACATGAACAACAGTGCAGTCTGTGTTCTTTGCATGGAAATCTGTGTTTATAATAAATGAATTTGATTAGGGCTGCAATGATTATTTTCATTGTGGATTAATCTGTCTATCACTTTCTCAATTAATCAAGTAATTGTTGGTTCTTCCCAAGATGACGTCCTCAGATGTCTTGTTTTGTCCACAACCTAAAGACATTTAGTTTACAATCAGAGAGGAGTAAAGAAACCAGAAAATATTCACATTTAAGAAGCTGAAATTAAAAAAATGTGACCATTTTTCCTGAAAAATGACTCAAAACAACTGATTATCAAAACAGTTGTAAACCAGTAGATTAATGAACTAATTGTTGCAGCTCTAAACTTGTTGGAAATCATCTAGTTTGTGTAAAATAACACCAAACCTTTAGTTTTCAGTCCGAGTTGAATTAATCTGGATTGTGTATGTGTGTGTGTGTGTAGGCTGCCATAGTGAGGATCATGAAGATGAGGAAGGTCCTGAAGCACCAGCAGCTTCTGGCTGAAGTCCTGAACCAGCTGTCGTCCCGATTCAAACCCAGAGTCCCCGTCATCAAGGTAACAAACACACACACTGTTACTTACACGACTCTTAATAACTTCCTGTTGTCTAAACAAAGTCAAAACAAAGCTGTTTTCCATGTGAATTATTTTCTTAACTCCTGAATCAATTTCTAATGTTAAAACATGTCATGTGACACCAGGAGTCCAACAGAAAGGTCACTGACATGGTACAACAGCTCTTAACATATTTAAACGCTCATAAAGAAGAATGAGTGACGGTCAGGTTGGTTTTATGATGACGTGAAGTTCAGGATTTGTTTCTCAGATCTGATGTGGAGACACAAACCAAAAAACCTACTTCAGCAGCTGTTTGAACAATGAAATGATGCGTATGTGAGCCTGTTGAGACAGACCGAACACAGTGGTGGTTTTGGTCTTTTAATTGGATTTACTGACAAAAAGAAAAGTGCAGAATATTTCCAGATGTGCTTCAAACTAAACATCAGTTTGTTGTTGATTTGATTTGTGTCTCTGGTCTCATGTTTGCGTTTTGTCTCCCTCTTGTGGACAGAAATGCATCGACATCCTGATAGAGAAGGAGTACCTGGAGCGAGTGGACGGCGAGAAGGACACCTACAGCTACCTGGCCTGAACGCCGCCTCCCTCCCTCCCGCCCGCCCACCGGCTCTCCTCAGTTTTATTTTTATTTGTTATCTTCTTCATTTTTTTTTTTTTTTTAATTTTATGTCTGAGTAATAA
>JAJHUR010119447.1:0-18286 GCA_027495735.1 Lutjanus campechanus
TATCTGGAGGGGGGTGGGGGGACACAGCGCAGTGTAAGACTTAGAGGACAGTAAATAAAGACAAGAGGTTTCTCAATGGTTAATTTCAATTTTAATACCAGAAAGGTAATTCAAGGCAATATTGAGACTTTAGAAAAGTAGATTTTGGGATGTACTTCCTTGATTGACAGCCATTGACGCTGTTGCAACCATGTGTTTGGTTTATTTGGTCTGGACCAATGGAAAAACTTTTCAACATGAGGTTATACAGACTGACAGGTAACTTATTGATTGGACAGTTTTGGCGATTGGTCATTGTGCAACATCACTCCATCATCAACATCCGTGTGGGGAAAATTAAATTCCAGTGACTGACAGACATTTGATGATGTGTATATTTATTTATGTTCTTTAGTGTCACAAAGAGCTTATTAAAAAATAACTGATTATAAGAATTATTAGTATTAGACTGTAAATTGACTGAATGTTATGAATAATGATGAAAAGGAGGCATCTTGTACACAAAGTATAATACAAGAACAGCAGTTGTAACAGCTTTTGACTTAGTATTCAGGGAATAACAATGCTGACATGCGTATGTGCTACTAAATTATTTGCATAAATATATACATAACTTAACCACATCAATTATAAGATTTCTTCTTGAACAGATTTCACAGTCAGCAGATGGATTTATTGGAAGTTTAACTTTTGAATTCATGCTAAAATCACATAGCTGTGATTATAAAATCCTGTGGTTGGTTTGTTTGTGGTGTGAAAGCAAACAAACGCACTGGAAATTTTGACCAAATCGACCTTTCCAAGCGGTCTCGGTTTGGTGGCTTGGTCCGCACCAGGGTTCGCTTGACAGCTTTCACTCAAGCCTAAACAAACTACCGTACTAACCGGGCAAACAGACTTGAGTTTGTTTTAACTGAATCAAACAAGAGTGTATGCACATGTGTGTAAAGTCGATGAGAAACACGTGGTTCCCCATGATTTCAATCAGTCAGTTTGAAGTGATTGCTGCTTTCAGATTGGACAAACTGATGGCAAACTGTTCTTCTCCACCTCTGCTACGTCCAGCAGTTGGAGCCAGCATTTAGTTCTGTATGTTGCAATAAGAACTTTCTGTCAGAAGAGTAGCAGCTTTCTGACTTTGAAATGGAAACGTGTTAAGAGTTGTTAGTATTACTTCCTCTACTTTCAGCACTCATTCTTTTCAAACAGCTTAAACTGAGTGTAAATAGTGCAATGATGCTGCGAAACAGGATTAACCGGACTCACGTTTGGTGATCACTCTGTTGAGGACATTTTTCAGCTCGTTGGCTGTGATTTCCATGTCCTGCGAGAGACACCAGAAAGGAGGGGGAGACAGTAGAACAAGAGACAAGACAACCATTAAAATCTGACTTGATTCATTTCTCTCTGATACACGTGTTCACTCAAAAAGGACAGGAGGGCTGCGTTGTTAATTAGAACCATCTGAAAGACACAAAGTGGTTATCTTTTTTATTTCCTGTACTGCCTGTACTCACCTCGCCGGCTATCTCCTGAAAAATAGTCCTGAACTGCTGGTCCTCCTCGCTCTCTTCCCCCGCGGAGGCCGGCGCCGGCTGAGGCGTCATGGAGCCACAAAGTAGAAAGAGATAAAGAGACGACAGAGAGAAGATGTGAAGGGAAAAAATGCAGAGATCAAATTTGTGAAAGACTCACATACAGTACATAACTGCCTTTGTTTGTTTTGTGTGTATAATTTAGCATTAATAGGGTTAATGATGCATGGTGAACATATTGCAAGAATAATCTTAATATCTGTTTTAATGCACTCTTTTCTGTGGCTTTTATACAAAAATGGCTTTAAGTGAATTCAGTGAAAATGGGGATACGTATGCTTGTTGGTTTGAATTAACTGAAAACAGAAAACAAAGGCAAGAAAAGAGTTTTTTCAATCTCTTTTTCAATCACTCCAAGTAAAAGAAGAGGCAAAAGAAGAAGAAGAGGAAGTAGATGTCAGAAGAGGAAAAGCTAGTAAGAAGAAGAAAAAGAAGAGACAGAAGAAGAAGAGTGGAAGGAGAAGTAGAAGAGTCAAGAGAAGAACAGTCAAGAGAAGAGGAGTCAGTAAGAAGAAGAGTCAGAAGAGTAAGAATAAGAGTCAGTGAGAAGAAGCATCAGAAATGGAAGAGTACGAAAAAGGGTTTGAAAAAGAGTAAGAGGAAGAAAAGGTAGAAGACGAGTCAGAAGAAGACTCAGAAGAACAAACATCAAAAGAGGAAGAGTCAGAAATTGAAGAGTTGAAAGGAGAGGAAGAACAAGAGACACAAGAAGAACAGTCAAGAGAAGAGGAGTCAGTAAGAAGAAGCAGCCGAAGAGGTAGTGGAAGAGTGAGAAGATGAGTGAGTCTGAAGTCAGAAGAGTAAGAAGAAAAGTCAGTAAGAAGAAGCATCTGAAATAGAAGAGTATGAAGAAGAGTTAGAAGAAAAAGAGCAGGAAGAAGAAGAGTCAAAAGAGGAACAGTCAAGAGAAGACGAGTCAGTCAGAAGAAGAGTCAAAAGAAGAAGAGACAGAAGAAGATTCAGTAAGAGGAAGCGTCAGAAATAGAAGAGTATGAAGAAGAGTTAGAGGAAGAAGAGCTAAAAGACTATTATGAGGAAGAAAAGGCAGAAGAAGAGTCACATATTGAAGAGTCAGAAGAAGAGGAAGAAGAAGAGTCAGACAAAGAACAGGCAGAAGAAGAGGAAGAAGGAGAAAAGTAAAAAAAAGAAGATTCTGAAGACGAGTCAGTAAGAAGAAGAGTCAGAAGAGTAAGAAGAAGAGTAAGAGGAAGAAAAGTCAGAAGAAGACTCAGAAGAAGAAATGTCAAAAGAAGAAGAGTGAAAGAGTGAACTGAAAAGTCGGAAGAAGAGGAAGAAGAAGAGTCAGAAGATGAGAAGTACGAAGAAGAGTCAGAAGGAGAAGAGTGAGAAGAAGAGTCAGAAGTCAGGGTAAGGAGAAGAAAAAGCAGAAGAATAATAATTAGAAGAGTCAGAAGAAGACAAATCAGAGGAAGAAAAGTCAGAAGAAGAAGAGGATGAATTCATCCTCCATAATTGTGATGAAAGGTAAAAAAAACAGCACTCACCACTGGATGATCAGCCTCGATCCTGTTCTCTATCTCCCTGGATGAAGACGAACAAACAGCAGTCACGATGGTGACAACAACATCTCATGTGGACCACAAGCCTGTGCACTTATGTTTACTACAGCCAATCACATTATACTCATTAAATAAACTGTTAAATAAGCCTGAAATCGTGAGCTCAAGACTTTAAAAAAACAGGCATTTTACTGATTCATTACAGCATTTCTAAAGGTTTATAGTCCCATACTCACTCTGGACTAAAAGGACAAAATAATTCAACAAATTCTTGGTAAAGCTGTGAATAAAATGTGTTAGTTTAGTACCACCTGTTGCGTCTTCCAGTCAAGAGTTTTTTCTCTTGATTTTTCTTATTTTGGGCAATCTTGGTTGTAGAAGTCTTCGTCCTCCGTCCTCTGATTTTACAATTTGTATTAGAGTTTAAGTAAGTTTAAGTAACCTACACCCTTGTGGTGTTCAAGTAGGTTAAAACTAATGATATTAATATTATAATAATAGCCAAAATGACCCATTAAATAAATATGAAGCCATATTGGTTGTTTGCTGTGCACATCCATCCCACAGCCTGATTCACAGCCAGATCCCAGTCCATCAGAGTGCAGGCCGGCTCTGCGTGCTGTCTGGTCCTCCAGGGCAGCAGGTTGGGGGGTGGGGGGGTTGGCGTGGATGTTTGTTGAGGCTTGAGGAGCATGCAGTATTGAATATTTTGAAAGTTTACCGGTGCATGCCCAAATCTGAAGTCGCTTGTCCTAAAAAAGATTCCATAACAGCTTCGAACTGGGGCCGATTTCTTCCAGTTCTACAAATCAAATCGCCGTTAAAATTGTTTGTTCTTGGTGGTTTGTGTGTCCCACCCACCAAGCACCCCAACAGATCCCCACCCTCATCAACAAACACAAAAGCCCCCCCAATAATCACCATTAAACTAAAATTTAAACTAAGCGGATACTGTAAATTAATTGACAAGTAGGGCTGGGTATTAATGGAAACGTAGCTACAGCGGCCTTATTTGAAGTTTTCAGACCTGGTCAGACCTGTGATTAATGTGCATCTTGGGTGATTTGGTCACAAATGGACAGCTGTGAGTACAGGTGTGAATGCATCTTAGATACGCTGAGGATGCCTTGAGATCAGATCGCTCAGACCACGTTCAGAGGCGGTCTGAGCCACATGTGATCGCATTCTTCCATCAGCGTGTCCTGGGCCACATTGAAGGACTACCTACTCAGCTGATGTTCTGTAAGTTCAGGTGAAACAGCTGTAATTAATGCAAGTTACATGTTTGGGCTTTCTTACCTTCCAAGATGACTGTTTGTGACTGTTTCAACTGATTTCACCATTGAACTAGTAACCACAATATCCCCTGACTCCCTCAAAAAATTGTGGAAATTTAACATGCCAAATTTTACAAATAATGCCTGTGTAAAAGTCCCCAGACGGAAAAAAGATCAGCCAGTTTTGTGAGTTGTTGTGTTAGGAGAAACTTGATAAACTTTGTGAAACGCTGTCTGCGACAAATTCTTAATTATTTGGGCCTTCTTGTAAATTCGGCAAATGCTGTATGTTAAGTTATTTCTTTCTTTGTATAATAAGATTTTGTTTGTTTGTGTTGGCTTAAAAACAATAACGCATTTGATCTCAGCTAACAGAAATGATGCAGCTACAATGTAGCTGCTTTTTTTTGCAGATAAGGAGGTTGAGATGCATTGTAATGCCAGGTGTAAACAGGCTCTGTTAGGATTCTCTACTGTTATACTGCTGAACAAAATGTACCTATCATTCTCTACGTAAACATTTAAGACTTGTTTTTTTCATTATGTAAAACACACAGACATCTTTCTTGTCCATAAAAAAGCAAAACAAAAATCTAGTTGTGATTTCTGCCACATGCCTCGCAATACTGTCGCTCATTTTAAAATTTCTATTTTATTATGTATAAAAGTAATTATCAGACACAAGAGAATTTTGATTTAAACGGGAATCAAAACTGCTTTCATTATCTTCTGAATAGTTGATATAACTGACAGATTAATCAATAATGAAAGTATTTGTTAGTCGCAGCTCTAACTAGTGTTGCAACACCTTGTGAGGCAGAAATTTCAACTTATTTTTTCAAACATTCAAGTTCAGTTTATAACCTAAAGAAAAACAAACTTTTAAGCATTTTAGCATTTTCAATATCCTCCAATACCTAAATATGCCAAGAACCAATATGGTTCTGATTTAATTTGTATTTTAATACCCAGCCTTACTTAGAAACATAGAATCAACATCAATGGAGTGAAATAATCATGTAATAACCAATATAATGTGACTGTAACTATAGTATATTTCTAACAGGGGGAAAACTCCGTACCCGTACCCTGCTCTTACCCAGCTCGCCCCCTGCAGGCTACCCTGATCACCCTCACCCACTCACTCTGAGGTGTTCCTCTTTTCAGAGAAGACTCGCAGGATGAACTCGCCCTCCTGGTGCGGCTCGTACGTGGAGGGAACGATGACGTACTCCCCGGAGCTCAGGCGGAAACGCTGGGTCACCTCGCGCAGGTTGATGTAGGACTTGCAGCGAGCCTTGGAGGAGTTGAACAGGAAGAAGTCCTTCTGCATGTGCTGCTTGTTCCCGTGCATCTGGAGGGGGGAAGTTACAGTGGCAAGGATGGGAGATGTTGTTCTAACACTCATATACATAAAAAAAAATCAAAAACAAAACCATGAAGACATACAAGAATTCCCTATTTGGTTAGTCAAGCCCAGGACTATCATAGACAAACTGGTGATGATAATAAAAATTGGAAACCAGTGTTGAGTGTAATTAACTTGCAAACAGGTGCTGCTCCTTCACACCATCCTTACCTCCTTTGGCACCTGCAGGGAGACAGAGGCAACTTCAGTGTTTGTGTCAAGGTTAATAGTGCTGTTAAGAGTAGAAAACATTAAAAAATAGATCTGTGCAGCAAAACTGTGTAAAAAAAAAAGCAATGATCAGAATTAATTATGAACAGGCCACAGAGACAAATGCAACAAGTTTTTTCACTCCATAAGTCAGAGATTATTGTCAACATCCATTAAACGTTTTTATGAATAAAATGTTATATAAATTAGGCTACAAAATGACATGTGAACAAACCCCTCTGTAAAACCCTTCAGCATATAGATAGGAATAAAACTGTAAAGTTTGGTGTATCCAGGTGCTACTGAAGTGGAGATTTGAGCTCTGGGGCCACAAATCTCCACTTCAGTAGCACCTGGATACACCAAGACCCATACATTTTGCAGGTGAATAGATCTTTTTTCACAGCTGTCATTCTGAAATAAAATAGTAGAGTAAACACAGGCGTTACTAATGATACTAATAAAGGTTCAGTTCCATTCAGGTCAAACAGAGTCAGTGTGCTGCTATTGTACATGTTGGCTCACTGGAAAGGCTCTGCTACACTAAATGGAACAGGACCCTCATTGGTAACAACTGTGTTTATCCTAATATTTCATATCAGTATGGTCTATAGGTATAAATTAATTTTAGTATAAATAGATATCACCATGAAACTTCCCCACTTTTCCCCCATTCACCTACATTAAGAATGATTTTTGTATTGTTTATATTTGCAAATGAAGCAATATTGAATGCAAATGTTTGGTGAATTTAGCAAATATCTACAGATGCAAAAAGAAAAAAGTGCAGTAAAATAAGCAACATATTTTGGATGTTATAGAAGCAAAATATACCAAAATCTCAAACCTGCACAATGTTTTTGCCTGTAGTGTATTGCATCACTTAACATGACAATAAAAAAATGTCTTGATCTAATAAAAAACATTTGCATGTTCAGACCACACACTCTCTTCAGGGTAAATAAGAGCAGCACACCTCATAAATGGCGAATCCGATGGTGAAGAGGTTGGCTCCCATCTTGCGCTCTTTCCGCCTGTTCTTCTGCATCAGAGCCACCACGAAGGTGCAGCCCACCTCGTTGTCCTCGGGATCGTCGTCCTCCTCCAGCAGGCGGAGGCGGTACTGAGGATTGGTCCAGAAAGTGTCTGCAGGACATTCAGGGAGGATTTTGTGATATTTGGCCTTTTTTATTTTGGTTTGGGAATTTGGGTTATTTCTATATTCTGAAAGTGTTAAATGCTCATTTTTCAGGGACACAAAGAGGCATAATTCTTCATCTAAAAAATGCCCTTTCAGACTTCTATAGGAGAGTGTTGTCTTTTTCAGGCTTGATTCTCACTATAAGATAGTTAAAGGTTAAACTGGAAGTACATGCAATGTATTTAAACAAATATAATTTCTTTAAACACAGATATACTCTATTTAACATGTTTTTACATATTTTTCTAATTTTTTTTATCGTAAACTTGTATATTACTTTTATTATTTTGCAGTAGTTGTTTTTTCTTTTTTGTTTTTCTGTGTTTATTGTTATGGACCAAATTCCTACTTACTCCTACTAAAAACTACTTGCCAGTAAACCTGTTTCTGATTCTGAAAATAGATTGATACATCAGAGGAAAAACTGAGAAACTGAGATTGCCCTGAGCGCTTCTGTTTGTGAGGAGTGAACCGTTGTGTTCTCCTGCAGACTGAGGTACCTGGGTAGTTCCTGCAGCCCCCGGCGGAGCAGCCTCTCACCCAGCGACCTTCGTTCACAGAAACCGTCCACTTGTGAATCTTATCGTCCTCCAGGGCGTCAGGGGTGAGGTTACAGATCTCGATCTTAGTGTAGTTCTTCTTGAAGTCCTCAAATGACATCCTGGATGGGCACAGAGAGGACAAACTCAGGACATCTTGCATCTTGCATGAAGAGAGAAGTGCTTTCCTTCCATTTTTCGAGCACTTTCAAGGTACCTAAAAAAATTGCCAGACTCTCAAAGCCTTACAACTGCAACGACGGGATTGTTTCGTTTCAAATATGAAAAGATTTTTGGTTTACATGAGTGACTGTGTAGATCAAAAGCAAGCATTTCTCTAAAGTATAATCAAATTCAAGCTTGTTATTCAGCTTTGGAAACATTAAAATTAAGCATTTCCCAAACTTTCAAGAAGCCGTACAAACCCTGATAATGATACCAGTTTAGTGAAACTATTCATTGTGCAATTTCCTTCTGTTCATTTTAATTCTCTATAAATAAATTAAAAAATCACATTAGTTAGCAGATAAACAAGAGCTCCTGTTACTTAAGTCCACTTTTCACAGCTACATTGAAACTGTAAAAATTTGCTCCTTACCAGAACTCTCCATCCTCGGCACTCTGGTGCTGCAGCTTCTCTTTTTCAGTCTTAGAGAGCGTGGTCCACTCCTTAGAGCTGACAGAGAGACGGTGAAACATTGTGAAATTGCCTACAATTGAGCTCAATTGTGTAATAAATGAAAAAATAAATATTAATCAATCACAACTGTGATAGAACAGAGAAGTGGAACTGAGAATAAAGGATTTAGTGATGAGTAACGAGTTAAAAACTTCTCACTTGTCGCTCCAGGGACCGTTCCACTCCACTTGACCCCAAGGGTTCCTGAGACGCACCAGACGAACTTTAGCCTCCTTGTGCTGAGACGGTCTACACTGTAGGGAAACACAAAGTTTAAAACAGCAGAGATTCTCACCTTGATACGATTTTAACTTAAATCAGCCACAAGGGACTTTCATATTTTGTTGTATGTGTTTTTTCACTGGCCTAACCACAGAATTATTCAAATTATCTAAATAAAAATCTTATTCTGCCTCTTTTTAACTGGCTAATGTGCTGTAACTTTATCTGGGAAAAACTGGTGGTCTTGTTTGCTTATGTATGTCATTAAACTGAGACTCATTCATAACCAGCTAAAGACTCCTTGTGGTAACATTAATTTTGTCGTTTTGGACAATTAAAAGCAGCGATAGTGACCCCAAACTAACACCGGCGTTGTTACTGTGTCGTCCTGCTCAACCATTACACAACGTTTTCCTGTCAGTGACCAGATTTACCTCCTCCACCGCCGTCACAGAGTAGGCGTGACCCTTCACAAGTCCCGTCACGGTACGAGTCTCAAAGCGAGCAGGAACCAGGGACTACAGATGCACACAGACAGAAAAAGAAAACATTTGAAGAGGAATATTACAGAACCAGAATCATTTTTTAGTGTGCGCTCAGACGCAACAGACTTATTTTAATCAGAAAAGGTCAAAATTTTTAAGTTTAACCTCCACTCTTCTGATAAACCTCTGAAAAGCCCAGTTATAAACCTGGGAGTCAGTCTTCATCCTCAGCTCTATAAAAATGTCTGTGACTCACATCAATGGAGCAGCCCATGAGGGAGCCTCTCTCCAGAGCTTTCTTCATGATCTTGTAGAGCTCTTTGGGAGCTTCCTTCATCTCGTAGAACTCAGTGACTCCACCGGTGAAATCTTCCATGGCCTCGGTGGTGTTTCCACCCTTCAGGGCCTCGTAGGAGCCGTGCAGCCTGGACAGGGAGGAGCACAGACACGTCCATGTATCAACTGTATTATGAGTTGTTATTTTAAGTCTTTTTTAAGACAGAGGATGGGCGTATTTACAATTACTTTTTGATGTTGTCATCTCGAGATCATGAGTTAATTATTTTGTAGGGACGTAATGATAAACAAAAACTCAGGTACGATCACATCACGACAAAAGTCCACAGTACTTATTGCTTTCTTAAGTACCAAATCTGATGTGTACAGAACTTTTTGTTTGTTTAAAATTTGTTTTTCCTTTTGATTTAAAGTGTGTCTGTTTTCCTTCTTCAATAAAATAAAATAAAAAGTGACTCAGCCATGACTGAAGCGTGTGCAAAAAAAATGCCATGAACTGTCTTTGGCAACGGATATTTAGATTATGTGTGTACAATCGCAAAATAAAAGCAATGCAGCAGTCAGTAGCAGACCTTTTATAAAATAAAATAAAAATAATTAAATAAAATAATTAAGCATGTAATATTAGGTTAGATATCATCACAGTTCAGTAGGGTATTGATACATTTTTTTTATTGCAATATTTGATATATTGTTACATCCCTATTATTTTGTTCTCATAGTTTATCTTGTGATGAGATAACAAGTTATGTTATCTTAAAAAAATAATTGCAAGTATGGCCGCTCTAGGCTTCCACAGTTATATGTTATATTGACTTTAATTTATAATCATAGTGAGACATAAAGTTATAAAAGACATAAAGTTTTTATTTTTATTTTTCCTGTTATTTAGTTGTAACCTGAATAGTAGTGTGTTTGCATTCCAAAAAAGACATATTATTATTATTAGACATTATATGAAACAATGACTGATGATAAAAAATGCAGATGACAAACTCAGCTTGGAACAAAAAAGCAAAGTCAGACAATTTATAATAACTGCTAACATACTATATATAGCTACAAAGATATTGCAGCCTCAAGATGTTTGTTAACTTGCACAAAATACTGCTGTCGTGATATTAACTAAAACTAGAGAATCTGATCATATTACCCCTCTTCTTATTCTATTACACTGGCTCCCTGTACATGCTAGATCTGACTTTCTATTTTTAACCTAAAAAGTATTACAAGGACTTGCACCATCTTACTTATCACCTTAGGTTAAATCCCAGTAAAACAAATCAAATCAAATAATCCAAAAAAGTGCTTTGTGTAGTTCCTAGCTGTAGTTCAGTCCTGTTCTTCAGCCAAAGTTTCATAACAAGAGAGCACCCACTACAAAACCTCGTCCATCCTCCACTGCAGGATAAAACAGCTGAGTACTCACTTGGCATAAGCCTTCTCCAGCAGGGCGCTCCAGAACTCGTTCCTCTCAGCGGACTTGGTGAAGACCAGCTGGTTGTTGAAGGTTGGGATGCGGTCGTCAATGACGACATCGACCCAGTCGCCATAACGCCAGAACTGAAGGGTAGGAGGAAGTAGAGACAACGCTGACCATCAAGTGTTTAATGATGAGAAGCTACTGACATTCAAACCTGACCTTTAAAGGAGCTTCGTCAAAATTATTTCTCCAGTGAACCAAACTTGATCAATATATTCACATGCATGCAAGACTAGAGATAACAAACATCTTGTATCATGTACAGAGAAGAGATTACAAGAGTCCAAATATTATTCTACTGTCCCGGTGAAACGGAAATGAGAGAGGGACTCGTGCAAGGAGACATCTGAGGATAGTTGGAATAATATTTGAGAAGGTCCAGCTAGGACCATCGGCTCAAAATCCTGGAGAGAATTCTGCTGGAAGAACACAATAGGATATTTTGTGACAATTTACGTGTATGTTGAGCCTGCCTTCTAATTCACTCATGTGGGCAACAGATTGCCCGTATATGTCCATCAAAAACAACTGGAAAAAGAAACATAAAATGCCTCCATACTGCTCATCTGGCATAATCCAAGCCTTTTAAAGTCCGGATATGCACACAGTCACACCACACGCACACAGTTCAGACAGTGTGCATGTGCACGTGGCTCCAACTAAGGATCTACAGTGAAGATTCAGGCTACAACATGCAGGAGGAGGCTTTAGGAGACTTGGCTTACACCAGATGAGCAGTATGGAGGCATTTTATGTTTATATTTTCTTATTTTTTAAGTTGTTTGGGAGATTCTGCAACACTGTTTTCTTCTGAAACTCCAGCAGTGTTTTTGTGGACTGCAAAACTAAACCCGACCTTCAACTGGCATGAGGGTGAGTAATGACTGAATTTTCATTTTTGGGTGAACTACCCCTTTAATGGCCTACCTACACTGCCCAGGCTGAATTAGCCGTTTTCTCATCTGTCTCTTTCCTGTCAATACAGTTTGTAGACACCGATGTCTTTTGTTGAGATTCTGATTGGGTAACATCAAGGTAAATGTTATTCTTCAAGTCTGTGGTTTACACTGCAGACTGAAGTCTCTGTTAACAGTGACAAACAGGTAGATTTTTGTTATATATGCTCGTCTTCTCTATGAAATGTCTGTATTTTCATTGCAAAGATGTCGATGTGCTGTCTCTCTCTATAGAGACCCATTTCTGCCAATGAAGAAGATCCCGTGAGTCATTATTTATGAGGAATTTTCTCAAAAATAATGAGAAACTTTGTCAAAATATGAAAACGCTTCTCAAAATTTTGAGATACTACTAGACTGATTTCCGACTGACTTCCTGTCTCCCCGTACTGAGCATGAAAAAACTTTAAAACTTAGCGGGAAAAAAAAGTCTAAATATAAAATCCTCCTTAACACGTAAGTTAAAATAATTATTTCTGCGGACTTTAAAACGGACAACATCAAAGGTCAAGTGGCTCTGCCCCTAAAAAATGATGAAATTCCAGGCCTGGTATGTGGGAATAAAAGAGAAATTATTTCTGACCTGGAAGTGGAAGATGCCGGCATAGCCCTCTGAGAAGCTTTGCTCCTGGGGAACAACACGGTACAGAAGCTTCTCATTCAAGGTGAGACAGGCGATGGCAGCCAGCAGCCAGCAGTCACCTGAACACAGAAAATCATCCAGATTAATTCACCTGAACATAATTTTGATGTATTTTACAGCAGCAGAGCTTATGAATGATTTTATACTAAATTCAATTTGAGGTAAATGTGTTCAGCAGATCAGGACGGGAGCTGCTGGAACTTTTTTAAATTCCAAAGTTCCTACTGTGTGGATTTCCTTCAACTACCAACAGTAAAGAATATGCACCTCTGTGATCGTGATTTCCCGCTCAACAGAAGCAAAGACTGACTTCCCTGCTGGACATATTTTGTTTTGCAGGAGGAAAAGACCACCGCCGAGTGCTGACGTTCGTGTTTTCTGATTGTCCAGGTGTGTGCCGCGCTGCAAAACAATGTAAGTTTTTCAACAGGGAATGGTTAACAGTGTCTGCCAGGACCTTTGTCCCTTTGGTCCCCCTTTATTTGCGGTCCGAACTGAACAACAATGAGAAGTGCTGCTGGTTGGATTCCCTTCCAAAAGAATAAGCACAATATGGGGAGGCCGCTGCAGGCAGGCAGGGAGGCCGTGTGTGGGGGATCGATGGGATATTTGTTACCCTGTTACCCCCCAAAACTGCCTGAATACAGGCTGTGACTGAATGTTGTTCCACACAGTATGTATAGACTTACACAGTCCTGTCACACTGTATGTGTTCTAACCATTTTTCCTTCACCTGCCTTGTGTATTTTTGCTTCAGTCAGTGACTTTCAACAATACCTTGAAACAAATACGCCACCAGGTGTTTTAAGGTGGATTCCTTCCTTTTGTCATTGCACAGATGTGTTGTTCTGCTATTTTAACCCATTTACATTAAGCTGAAGTTGATCGTGAAGTCAGTCATTATTGAAACTTCCATTCTCAACTGCTTCATTGTAGTTTAGTGGGAAAAAAAATCAAATTTAAATCTTTCTCAATGAAACTCTTGTCGCCCAAATGGAAGAAAATGTCAATGTCAGCTGACACTGTGATGCTGTGATGTTATTACTGTGCGAGTGTTAAAAAGAGGCATAATTTACCAAGATCTCCCTGGCAGATGTCAGTCCTGCTGGCTCCTCCAACAATGAACTGAGGGTTCTCACAGATTTCCTGGAGAAATCAATAAACAAAAAGAGTTAACGTCATCCTAACAGGGATGCACCTGAATCTGAATATCAGAAATCAGAAAAGCACAAATAATACGACACAAACAGATATTTCTTATTCAGGAAAACATAATCTCCAAAATGTAACGCAATAACGTTCCATTAGTACTTAAGTACTTATTTACTAATACTTAATTTGAATATTATAATATTATTATAAGATATTTAGGGCTGGTTATTGTTAAAAAAAAATGCTATGATACCAGTACTGAATCCGTGATTTCAATACCAGTTACTGCAGTAACTTTTTTCTAGAGTAAAAATTACATTACACATTGCGGTCCAAATCTTAAGCTTCATCTTTTGGTCCCTTTTAACACACTTAAAGCAGTTTCATAACCTGAAAATATAAATCTATTCATCACATGTTAAACTTATGCTGTCCGTTTTAACTCTTTAGTTTTATGTTTCTAGCCATTTAACATTAAAAATAAAACGCAACTTAAGAGATTTACTCCAAGGCTATTGATACTATTGAAGCAATTCATTAAATATATTGTAATAATATATACTTAAACTATTCTAGTACTGTGAACTGCAGTAAGATAAACACATGTTGAAACATGAATGCAGCATCATTGCAACTTAAGATGATTCCCTACACCTGAAGTATATTGTTTTTATTTCATTACTGTAAAGAGTTTTTTTTTCCAAAGCAAAACAGAATTGCATTGCCAATAAATATTAGGTTAGAAACTACAACAACTGCCCAATTTAATGCAAATTCAGATACTAACCAGGCTCACTTCCGGTCTCTATTCTAATACAGATACAGATGATTTTGTTGGTTGAACAGATACAGATACAGATCATGACACCTTTTTGCACCTCTAACAGATTAGTAATAAAACATGCATTATCTTAGAGCTATTAAACCAAAGAAAAGGAAAAAAAAGAGGAAACATGACACTTTAAGGTTGTGCAGCAGCACAGTAACTTAATTCCAATCCATCCGCGTGTGACTGGTGGGGGGTATTTTGATCCCATTTGTATCTCCTCCAGGTAAAATCCCACAGCAGCAGTTAGTTTTCCACGCAAGTTTGATGTTGCTGTATGACAAAAATAACGTCCCACCTCCCACATGTGTGATCCATCCCCTCTTTATTTAACCTTCCGAGAGGCTGTGTGCTGGGGATCGTGCCAACCCGGTGTAACCACCCCCTCCTACCTTGGGCCTCTTCCAGACGATGTTCTTGACCTTGTTGGACTTGTGCCCGAGCTCCTTGAAGCCCAAAGACTCCACAGTGGCCTGGAAAGAGTCATCCTCAAACAGGGTCTTCCTCTGGAGGCACTCCTGTCTCAGGACGCTGAAGTCCTGGCCGTTGAAGCGGAGGGGCTTGTTCAGAGACCCTTCCCCGTCTCTCCTCTCTCGTTCCCGGATCAACCGGTCACAGAAAAAGCCAGACGGTGTATAGGGCATCTCGTCTCAGCTGACTTTTTTTTTTTTTTAAAAACTGGCTTTTGCCACTTGTACTAAAGTCTTACAAGCCTAAAAACCCTGGCATAAATCCAAACAGCTAATGTCTGATTGGCTCTTTCTTTTTTGTGACGTCCCCCTCCCCTTCGTCACAGAGTAGATGCAAAAGCTCGGTGTGAAAGAGACATTCACTCCACATGCATTCACCTTTGCATTACCATGCACATACATACACACACACACATATGCACAGAAACTCACACATCACATAAACGTCTATTTGTTGCTCTCCCATTGGCTGAGCTGAACAATGATCTCTCCCTGGCTGTGGTGCTCAGTTGCCATCATTGTTGGGTGACACAAAGGCCAACGGGCCGCGCCAGAGGGCATGTAAAGAGTGGTCGGTAGATGCCCTGCCTCAGCAGAAGGCATTCAACCCCTTTAAACCTATTCTCAATGGAGCTCAGCATTGAGCAGTCTCAGCATAACTAGAGCAGGCTAATGCTATCAAGAGGAGTATTATCCATTTTTAGCTCTGGTCGGAAAAGTACAAATTCAATCACAGCGTAGATGATCAACAATGAGCTGACAATGTGTCCTGTTTGTGCATACAGTAGATTAACATGTCTTACAGAGCAGGTTAACAGTCAAACAAGCATGAAGTTCAGTCTGAAATGATGGTGCACAGGTGCTTTTTCCTTTCAGGTATGAAGCACATTCTTAATACCAAACAGTATCTGTGCTGAAAATAGAAAAATTTGAACACAAATATCAAAATTTTTACTGCCTGTTACTTCAGTTGTGATGCATTTGAGGGGAATTTTTGCAAATTTCTATTTTGCATACTTTGCATATTTTGCATTTGCATTTTATTTTTATTTTGCATCTTGCGCCACCTTGACAACATCAAGACTGATTTCAACCCAAATTGACAAAAAGACAATAACACACAGGAAAGATTATTCTGTTTGGCACCTCTGCTGAGGACTGATATGAAGTGTCATCACTTTCATCACAGTCTTTTGTTTTATTTTTGTGGGTTCAAACTTCATAGTAAAGCATGGAAACACCTTAAAAAGGCAGTAAGTATGGGTCGTTTGATTATATTATCATTATTTTCTCTGTTTCTATGTTCTCATTGTTAAACTGACACCGTTTTCTCTTTTTATATACTATATTTCTTCACAAAAAAATTAAAAAGTGACTACATCAGCAAAGAGTTATA
Source organism: Lutjanus campechanus (assembly GCA_027495735.1). Lineage (NCBI taxonomy): Eukaryota > Metazoa > Chordata > Actinopteri > Lutjaniformes > Lutjanidae > Lutjanus > Lutjanus campechanus. The sequence goes on from JAJHUR010119447.1 coordinate 16,360, forward strand.
GTTATAGTTTTAGCTATAAAACTAAAATAAATATTAAATAATCTTAGTCTTCGTTTATAATAACTCTAATTGCACTTCCATATCAAGCGTAATCATTCCGGGAAAATAAAGATTTGTTGCTTTAAATCTTACACTTACTCACTGTTTCCTTGTTTTCTTGTCTCATTTAGGAATCTGGTTTATTCCAGCATTTCCTTCTATATTGATTGTGCCATCTTTTAGTAAGCAAATATCTGGGGCTAGCAGGCATTCAGGTCACTCATCACACTATCATAACACAATGTTGTTGAATAAAACACATGTTCTATCTCAAGGAGAATAAAAGAGGGTGATGGGATCTTTATGAAATGTACTTCAACTTCTATACATGAGCAAAATTTAGCATTTTTCCACAGGACTAATTTTAAACCTATTCACCTTTAGAAAGTGATCCCCAATCAGTTAAAATCTCAGTTATAAATCTAAAACACAAAAGTATGTAACAATTTGTTTTGATCATGTGATCACATCCAGACATTTTGGAACGAGGTTCATTCTGTGATCCAGGAGGTTACCTGGACGCCTCACACTGTCTTCTTTGTTTTATCTGTCAATCACTTGGATATGGACACCAAATCTCTGTTAATATTTCTTTATTTTATCTTTTATTTCTGGCTAAAAGTGTATCTTATTCTGCCCCTTTCCCTGTGGAGAAACTTACTTAAAATCTCAATCATTAAATCTGGAACTTTTCTGGAAATCCCTGCAATATTATCCTACAGAAACTCACTCACTTTGAAGATTGCTTCATCTGTTTGAGCTATTTATTTGTTTTATTTACTGCCATATCCCTGTACAATGTGTTTTTTTTCTCTTCTGATGTTAATGTTCATGTCGAAGGCTGTGTCTGTATTTGTTATATTTAAAAATGTATTTTAAAAAAAGAATAAAACAGTCTGTTACAACATGCAACATTGGAAGCTGCACATCACTTTGCCCTTTATTAAGTAAACTTTCACTCCACACCTTTAAAACCATGTCATTTCTCTTTCTTGATTACGATCAATAAAAATCACAATGCTCACAGATTAAAATACATCTCTTTTGTTCTCTCTGTGTTAATAACTATAAACCCACATTCTGTCAAAAACAAACAAACCTGATTTAAAACAAGTACAGCACTCGATGAAGCAGAGGTCAGAGGTGGGATTTGCCAACCTGTAATTCTTTTTTTTTTTTTTTAAGTGCTCATAAAGTAAATCTGAAGTTAAACAAGTAAAATACTCAATATATAATTGTGAAGTGGTGCATGTTGTTGTTTTGAGACTTACACATGTGACAGTTTGTGCTGTAAACTCCACTTCACAGTCTTTCTCTTTCATTTAAAATCTAATATCGTACTTGGCTAATAAAAATATTTTCTGACAAGAAGAAAATTTAAAAAACCGAGGCACTCAGGAAGCAGAAAAATAAAACATGATTTAACAAAATGTTAAATCATGGCTTTGTTCTGACTAAAAATGTCGACAAGTTTCGGCCGTGTGGGCCTTCATCAAGACAAATAAAGAGACTCTCCTTCAGACAGCCTCTTAACACTAGTAAACAGTGACATGATCAGCATGGCCAGGTGGAATCTCGTCACCTGATTGGGGTGAGCAAGCAGATCAATTAGGAGCAGCAGAGAGAAACAAACATCATAACATCACAAGCAGGAGAGAAATATACAATAATAGCCAAAATAACACCAATAATACAAAATACCAAAGATTCTCAAAGATGAAAACATCTCTAAAGTTCTATTTTTTAAAGTGTTTCAATTTTAAAGTAATATCTTCAAAGTGTATAAGGCAGAAAAACACTGCCAGGTAGAAAAAAAATTTAAAGTAAATAATTCATTGTTTTAATTTTTTGAAATTTATGTAAGCAAGATTATTAAGATAGAAGATCT